>JAODUP010000739.1:142500-162500 GCA_025642065.1 Paralvinella palmiformis
TTAAAATTCAGCTGTCAAAGCTCATGTGTTTTAGAACAAAAAACGATTGGAGGTTCTTGCTCAAATCTGGCAGGGAAGGGAAATCCTCCCAAATCCGACTTAGGTCGGAGCAGGGGGTCAGTGAGCAGAGATGAAATCGGATGGCATCAAACAGATAACAATGACACTGCCCGGATGACACCGTATCCATTTAGCTTGATCAGAGTTCATATGTCTGTTAATTAGCAAACGTTAATTACCTTCGTAAAGCCCATCATTAACAAATAGACAATATTATGTCTATTTTTAGCAAAACCACTTATTAGCTGACAATATTGGCAAGGCCCGTCCATAACAATTTGGGCAGCTTTTCATCACTGGTACTGAACCGTTGTCGGTCAGCAGGATTAACGAGCACTCTACGGCTGAGCCATGTTAGAGACATATGTAAAATATGTCCAGCCTGTGAGTGTGAGAAGCAATCAGTATATCTGATCCTAAAGATTATTGTTATCATTGGTAGAAGAGTTGTATATAATGTTATTATGGTCTGTTTGGGATAGGGGCTATATAATATAACATTACGGGAGATAGGGTAGGACAATAGGACATTGTGTAAGGCTACAGCACATAGGGTAGGACAATAGGACACTGTGTAAGGCTACAACACATAGGGTAGGACAATAGGACACTGTGTAAGGCTACAGCACATAGGGTAGGACAATAGGATATTGTGTACGGCTACAGCACATAGGGTAGGACAATAGGACACTGTGTAAGGCTACAGCACATAGGGTAGGACAATAGACACTATGTAAGGCTACAACACATAGTGTATCGTGTAAGGCTACGGGAAATAGCGTAAGACCGTAAGACACCGTGCAAGGCTACAGGGCATATAGTGTGCGGCAATAAGACACCATGTTAGGCCACAGGACACAATGTAAAGGCTTATAGGACAGCATGCAAGGATAAAGAACACAATGTCAGGCCATAGGAAAGAATGATAGGCGATATGACTACATGACACCTTGTAATATAGGCAATATAGGACACGAGTAAGGGTGTAATACATGGGTTACACAGCACTGTATAAGGGCATACTACACAAGTGTATGATACATCTACTCTTCTGTCATACCAAACTGTGTAAGGCACAAGAACACCTTGTAAGGCACAAGTCAATGTGTACTGCCGTCGGGTATGGTATAAGGTATCAAGACACTTTGTAAGGCAATAGCATTTGAAAATGCTACAGAGGCCCATGTAAGGAAACAGGACACATTTTAAGGGCTTAACCCAAAGTGTAAAGTCACAAGACAACTTATAAGGGTATATGACAGCTTAGAGAGAGATAATGTGATTGCCGCGACAGAACATTAGTGACAAGGAATGATATATTAACAGATAATAGCATTATGACATCTGAGGCTTGACACAACCACACACACACACACACACACACACACACACACACACACACACAATATATATATATATATATATATATATATATATATAGAGAGAGAGAGAGAGAGAAAGAGAGAGAGGCAGACATACATAGACAGACAGACAGACAGACAGACAGACAGACAGACACACACACACACACACACACACACACACATATATATACTCCTAACCATTTGACCGTCTAACAGACAAATGATCTTTCAAAATGTCACTTACTCTTCACACCAATAACAAGGTCAAACAAAAACAGAGCAGCCATTATGGTGGTGTCATTCCTATAAACCAGAGCGTAATCCAAACAATATTTGTTCGGCCATGCCAAGGTCCTTTGAAGGTCAACGTGGCGAAATGAGTAATTCCCTTCTCCCGGAGAGCTAACATCGCTGATAAGAATACCAAAAAAATCACGACATCCGCTGAAAACCCATTGTCAGAAAACAATTACAGCTGACAGCCGAACTGTCACGCTGTATACGGTAAAGGCGGGGTGACGCGGTATAGCGGACAGCATTATAAAGAGGTAATACTGTACTAGTCTGGACTTAGTACTAATAGTTATCACGTACACAATGACAGACGGAACTAGTCTCACTACCGTTCAGCAGTTGGCGTACATATGTGACTTTAATGGCTAAGACATATCCCGAGATGCTGGCGGAATTTCTCTTTTTTACCTGATGTCCAGACGGCGCTATTGTGCGAATTGCTCCTGTTCGGCCGAGATGGATGAGACGGAAGAGCGAAAGCAAGCGGTTCATCGTTCGAATTTGGCCATTTCTCGCCGATACAGTTGGTTAACAGAGGTAATACTAATACGGGAATGTTCTAAGACTAGTGATGGCCAATTATAATTGTTGATATATGGGTACTTTTGAACACACTACAGAGAGTTAAGGCTAGTAACAGATGCACATGTCAGTAGATTAAGATATGTTAAACATAAATATAAATAAATAAGATTATATAATATTCCCAGTCAGTCATCTGTCTAGAGTCGGCGCTGGTCTGTACCACCATGGCCAATCAGAATGAAACATCCCACTTACACAACTACTACTGACATTCGAACTCAGAATCTATATGTATGCGGCTCAGCACGTTACCTAATCGTATAGGCATGTGTACATAAACAATAAATATAATATTTGGTCACCGAAGAATGATATCTAAAGCATCATCTTCTCTCATCTCATCTTAGCTTATCTATTTAGTTTTAATTTTGTTATTTGTCTGTATACTCATTTTAAAGGTTTCCCATTAGAGTAATTATTTTACAGAAGTAGGTGATTATATAGCGTCGATCTTCTCTTTTATCTATTCTAGCAGTTTTCTCAAAACATTTCACATTAAGACGTGTTCAAAATGATGACACTGATTTGATGATACATATTATCGTGTTATATCTAGTCTTACACCAAACATTACCTAAAACCAGGTCAGTAATGTCTTCATAAATGTTTAAATTACCGTTAAACAAAAAGAGTTTACACACACACACACACACACAGTAACCATAAAACACGTCATATAATATAACAACAACAGATAACTAGAACATCTTCATAAACAATGAAATGTTCGATTATTCAAACTTGTTCGAAAAACGAACCTGACTTGGTCAAGGAGACTGCCCTCTAATGGATGGATAAAGTGAGATAGTTGATGAGGACGGTGAGGAGTGCGTTAAGGGGGGGGGGGGTTGGCCCAGACAAGACCCGTTTCTAAATGTAGCTTCACTCTGTTTTAGGTAAATTACTAAACTAAAGAGGTACGCACATCGACAAGATGATAAACATGATCTGGCCTACCTGATCTCTCGATAGTGGTCGTGTCGCCATGGCAACACCGACTCCCGGTTTTCCTATGGCGATAGGGTGGTGAGCTACTCTCTGAGGCCGGGGACGGATGAGGTGGGGACGACTTGTCTGCGGGGGCGGACTTACCTTGATGATTGGGCTTCGTGATTCTTGGCGACAATCTCCAGGTTTTTTTTAGATCGGACACCACCTATATGGATGTTTTGGTGGTTAACCGTGCATTTACATGTATTCACACACACACACACACACACACACACACACACAACAACATAAAAGAAGGATATACACAAAATATACACACAATTATTATTACGTACTATACGTATATATATATATATATATATATATATATATATCGTTAATCCGGATAACATGTATATTACCTGACATTTGCAGGTAATATATATTAAATCTCAGTTAGCAATAGACGTATTACTGAACATTTCAGGTAATATACATGTTATCCAGATTAACGGTATATGATATGATATAATATGATATGATATATATATATATATATATATATATATAACACAATATACGATCATCAAAAATGACTGACATAACAGCGGATTTCCCTGAAATAATTTCAGAATAAAAATAATATAAACACATTTAGCAGTGTACACATTATTATTATTATTATTATTATTATTATTATTATTATCATTATTATTAATATTATTATTATTAATATTATTGGGGACACTCACTACATATCGATACAAATGAATAAATGTCTACAGACAATAAACTATTAATTGTACTAGAAATTGATGAAATCGTGACATCAAATAATGCTTTCAACTGAAATGAAAAATAAGCTTGCGTTATGATAAATGGATACAATTTAGGCTCATAATGCATTCATGTAGAGTCTAGCTACTGGACGAGCATCGGCTGCTGATAGTGAGGCAAAATAAAACATTTATTACAGTGTGTGTGTGTGTTTGCGTGTATATATATATATATATATATATATATATATATATTACATAGAGCTAACTAGACACCAGGGACCAGGCATTATAGAGCATGCCATTAAAATAATTATAATAACTACGCTGAATAAACTGACGTCATAATGATGTTATTAATATATATTATTATTACTAAAACATTATGCTAAGGATCATCTATCTATTGTAACTGTAACTACATCAATAATGTTGTATGAACAACTACTCAGTAAACAGGGAAACCCTTAAATTTGAAACACGTCGGTAATCCTGTATAAATATATTTTGAATAAATATTATTTTAATCTAGTAATGCGGATTATGTTCATATATACAACATAAATTATGTACAATATCTAAATGTGTATATACAGATAATAGCTTTTTTCTTTAAGATTAAAATAGTGACATATTTTAAACGTCAAATCAGTATTTATGTTAAATGCCGGCGAAGAGATGTTAATGAAAGAAATGATTACAACAGATCTGAGTAAAGTGATGTAACACAATTAACAATGTGTATTTATTACAGTGTCAGTCACGCCATGTCATTCTACTAATAAATAGAGTTAACCAACTGTTAGGTTAACAATCGTCAAACATATGTTACAATCTTTAAAAAAGCCTGGCCTTTATTCTACGTGTGACTTATGGCATTCTGAAGGTCAACATTAATATTCATCATTAGAATATTGACTGCCCAGTATTATAATATCAAAATTGTACTTTTGGATCACAGATAAACGAATTTCTATTTGATAATTATTAATAATTCAAAGTCTAATCTTTGATATAAACTGTTCTTCGAACTTGAGGCGTATTCTTTCGTAATAAATTATATATAGAGGTATATATATATATATATATATATATATATATACAAGCAAAATGTGAAGTAAGTAAAACTTTAATGACATGTCTATGTTAAGTATCATCTCATGTTAGAACTATGTCACTGGTTGTCAATAACTACATCTAACATTCTTTTTCACACTGGATCCAGGAAGAAGCACACATTATGTCAAAGGTTAGAGGCACATAACGCAGGCATAAATGAAAGTAAACCAAGTCAAAGGTCAAGGTTGGGATTAGTGCTGTGCAAGGCAACTATATATATATATATATATATATATATATGCAGAGAGAGGGCTAGGGAAGACATGATGCTAATGACCTAGGATGTTTAGACCTTGTCTGTAATTTGCAGACTGGCTTCGTCGTCAACACTTTTCTACTCGTTCGTCTGCCGAAGATTTGCTCAACTCGTCTATTCCGCTGTCTGCGGGACTTCTCTGCTCGGGGATCCTAAACACCACACAACACAAGGAACATATATCAACCACAAACATCAGACAACAGCATGGGACCTGGGAGGTGCTTTGTGCGTATATATATATATATATATATATATATATATATGATAAAATAACTAAATAACTGTAAAGAGGAAGTGGTATCTGAAGGTTGAGGATACAACAATAATATAATAGTGACATAACCACAATTAATAACAACAAGAAGGTAAAAATTGGAATATGGCGAAAACATCGTATAAAGCTTAACAGAGAATTGACAGATTTCTTGTAGTTTTCGTGCTAAATAGTATTATATCCATAACCAAGAATAATGTATTAGACATTGGAGAATCTGCAGCTCAAAATACAATAAATACACGATATAAAATAAAATAGACATATTATCACCTTATTCAGTCTTACTGTGACGTCAACGTCACGTATTTATCAAACCAACTGATACGCCACAATGAGAAGTTAAATAAATCCTTATTGTTTTGTTGTGTGGTCATTAAATCTTTTGATAATTATGTTATTTGATGTTTGACTATTTGAGTGTTTACTGTCAGCAAACACTTCCCATTAATAATGTTTGTATAGTTATAACATGTAGGACACACTAACATACAATAAACATGGTATAGATACACAATAACCTATATGGTCAGATGATTTTGTGTGGCGTGCGTGTGTGTGTGTGTATGTGTGTGTGTGTATGTATGTATGTATGTGTGTGCGCGCGCGCGTGTGTGCGTGCGTGTGTGTGTGTGCTTGGTGCTTGGTGATAGTGTGGACATTGAATCGTGATATAAAATTAAGAAAATTATATATAACCCATCTCGATAACTAAAGTCACGTATGATAAAATAATTATTTGTATCTCAGTAATATGTTAACATCAAATTATGTCAACTTTCTCCCAGAGAGAAAACTGCGTATTTTACCAGTTATTATCATCGTTATAATTTAGTATCATTATTATTAGTAGTACTGTCGATATTTAACATACTGAAAAAGGAACTAGGGTAATGATCTATTGTTCCAGCAGCGAGCAATGCTTATTTCTAGAAGCTCACGTGCATGTACGCACCCAAACATATTAACACCTGTATCCTCAAATACACATACACGCATCAGTTATTTCTTAAGCGGTATTTATGTACAAGTTAGTTAACGCGAAATTAAAGGGGATTCATTTCGTTATAATGGTACTTCGAATTATCCTAGTTTTCAAATCTAGGTACCATGTATGTAGCAGATATTAGTTACCGACGAATGAGCGATAATTGGTGAAAATAACGGAACTAGCCTATTCTTTAGAAATTTGAGTCTTAGATTTCACGTTTTTTGTCAACCTCGTCAAGAGCTTGCAACTTTGTGTCAATAGATGCTGGTTTGCGTTTACTAGTCATTGTAATATTTAATTACTGATGTAATTTTTGAACTTTCGGCTAGAGACCCGTGGCTATCGGCTATTTAAACGGGTTGGCAATACAATCCAAAGGTCGCAGTTTATCATAACCGACAATGCCATTTAGAGTGGCAGGTGTCAATATCTACTCGCCATCTACTCTAACCATAAAAAGTAACAATAGAATTGCGTGTTTCTGTGATCAGAATTTGATTGTCATTTTCATATTGGTTGTTACATTTACAATTGCGATGACATTTCAAACATAGTATTTCGTAATAACCGGCGCGCTTTGTGTTTATTTAATGCTGCTGGCGCCGAAAAATCACTTCGTTATATCCCATTTTCTTTACTATGGAAGTGAATGGGCAGTTTGGTTGGATCAGCTAATAACTTCGAGTTAAGCTACTCTTTCGTTATATCCTAGTTATTTATAACCAGCTTTTATTGTAATTAATACACAGTAACTGCATCATCATCATCATCATCATCATCAATCTTTATCAATATCATCCGATATCATCAGCTGTAGTATCAAGCTATCCTGATAATTAGAAGCGTAATTAAGATCTGTACAGACTCTAGATATTTAATATGGCACAAGGGAGATTTTTAAGACTGCACCCTAAGATTCAACCTTCCGCCATTTTCGACTTAACGCGGAAGATAGTAGCATTTCAAAGATGAATCCTTTAAAGATTTGGAGTTTGTAGATTTAACCTTCATTTGTAACTTTAAAGGGGAAGTGGGGGGGGTTGTTGTTGTTTAGAAACCTGTGACAACCCACACGTCAGATCCTGATATATAATGGTTATCTATAACATGTGTGTGTGTGTGTGTGTGTGGTGTGTGTGTGTGTGTGTGTGTGTGTGTGTTAGTGTGTGAGTGTGTGCGTGTGTGGGTGTGCGTGTGAAACAGAGGGGGGGGGGGGAGAAAGAGAGGAGAGAGAGAGAAGATAGGCCAACAGGATCGTGTATTGCTGAAGTTTCATTGACAGATTTCATGATTATATATTACAGGATATTGATAGTTTTTATATTCCGCTGCTACTAAGTCATATATCTTAATTTAAACTTCCATGGATATTATTATTATTATTATTATTATTATTATTATTATTATTAATAAACATTTTTGACTCAAGACAAACTTTGTGTACACACGCGTAAACTAAATAGATAAAAATAAATCTCTGATGATAAAAAAACCGCTAAAGATACGCTTAACACATATCTAGATCTGTATTTAGATATGATTGTAGCTAGTCGTACTCTAACAGTTCACCTACGAAGTATATTTGATAACAAATAATCACAGATAATATCATACAAAAAAATAAATATATTATCAATTGTCAAATAAATAATACACGAGCGATAATAATTATTTCTGCGATAAACTAATTATAAATAACGTCTAAAATAAATCCCAGTAACTTATTATAACCAATCTATCAGAGGCACAGATCTATCTATATATTATATGGACTAGCTGTCGCGTACGATGTCGTATAAAGTGAAGTCACCCCATATAATATAGCATCGAGTGAAGTCACCCCATATAATATAGCATCGAGTGAAGTCACCCCGTATAATATAGTATTGAGTGAAGTCACCCCGAATGTTATCAGATTGGAAGATAGATTATGTAAAATTTGTGAGGAAGATTTTGTTGAGGATGACATTCTTTTTGTGTGTGTATGCTCAGAATATCGAACAGAAAGAGAAAACTTCTACCTGAAAATTTCAAATAAATATCGAAATTTCGAAATTTTAAACATATTTGATAAATTTATGTATATTGCGAAGAATGCCAATCATTATTTTGCCAATTTTATCAATGTTATATGGAACAGGAGAAGCTCTCTTTTATATAAATGAAATACAGGTAGCACTTGTTCTCAAGCTCAGATATATATAACTGACCAATAAATCTGTAGTAAGGCCGGGTTGTACTTGTTTTGTTATCATGATGCTCTCTGTATGCACTTGTCAGTATAATAAAACATACTTGACTTGACTATATATTTTTAGGATAGACCTTTATGGCTTGTGACTGTTTACATCTAAATAACGAAGGTCGTGGATTATACATGTTAATATTTAATTAATTATCGTGTTTTAAATATTTATGTCAACAAAATGAATCTAATTAAAGTTTTGATTTTTATCCTAGATCGGTTCACTTCCTCACGACTTCAGTTATTATACGGGAAGGCTAATCCAATTAATATATTTATCAGTGATCGGATCATAACACAGAAGGCGAATTTGTCTGACGTTAAGAATAACCATCAGTCATTATAATTACAACAATTTCGATAAAACAGAAGAAAAAACAAATATTCGAAATAAAATGGAAAAAATAATTAATAAGTTATTATCAGTGATAATAACATGTTTGGTTTTATTTTCTTAACGACATACAAAGATGTTACTATCAAAATGTGACAACTCGTCAGTGTCAATCAATTTTCAGTAATGTGTGACTAACTATGTGGTGACAATAAATGGAATATAATGGTGTTTAATATATGTATAAGACTGACACGCATAATAAATAGTGTGTGTGAGTGAGTGAGTGAGTAAGTGTGTGTGTGTATGTGTGTATGTGTGTGTGTGTGTGTGTGTGTGTGTGTGTGTGTGTATGTGTGTGTGCGTCGTATTCGACGCATTTAGCGCAAATGCTCCAATAAGCGCACACCCCATTTTCGGCTGAAGTGTCTGGTGCTTCTATTTGCGCGGGGTCTTTTTCACAACTAACATAGTCCTAACACCACTAATTGTCGACCATTGTGATATGATTACAATGGTTATACTATAGGTACTCCGAGGATTGGTTATCTAATGGAATTATTCTCAATTACTCTAAATGTTTGTTATTAAGATTTCGGTAATTCATGTGTGAAGCTAGACGGTATCACGACAAAATTAACTCTATCTGTCTATGTACTCTGTCTAATATCGCTGTAGTCATTGTTGAGAAATAAACAACAACCAATATAGACATCCAGTCGTTTTGTTTTGATTTGTTTAACAACAAATTGTTTTAGTTGAGTGTTGAAACTCTGTTTAAGGTTAGAACACTTTGATTAAAATGTTAACAACCTTGTTTTCTGAGCGCTAAATACGTCGAATATGATATGATGTGTGTGTGTGTGTCTGAAAGTGGGTGTATGTCTCTGTGTGTGCGCGTGTGTATCTCTATGTGTGTGTCTGAAAGTGTGTGTATGTGGGTGAGTGTGTGTGTATGTATGTGTGTGTGCCTGTGTGTATGAATGTTTATATATATATATATATATATATAGGTGTGTGTTTGTGTGTGGGGGGGCGCACCCGTGTGTGTGTGTGTGTGTGTGTGTGTGTGTGTGTGTCGTATATGGCTGATTATTTATTTGGTTTTTCTCTGTCTTACTCAAATTCCTCAATAATTCATCCTCAATTAAAAATCAAATTAATCAATTAACATAAATATTACATATATTATCTAAGATGCTATTCTGGTTTGTGAAATGTTTAACTGACTAGATAAAATTGATGACATTCCCACATGTTAGCTGTAATTAAATATATTTGTCTAAATAGCCGAATAACATCAATTTTATTAATCAACCGTATAGCATATATATATTTACACACACACACACACACACACACACACACACACACACACATATGTATAACGTTAAGGGTTTACTTCGTTTAGAAATTGTTATGTTTCGATACACCGACATAAATTAGAGAAGACACCTAAATTGTCATTTATAAAGCCTCTTACTATATCAGACATGGAAAGCATACACAGTGGAACCGTGTTGTACACATACACATAACACACATAGAGGATGAAAGAGTGCCTGTGCCTTATTATACACAGCTAAAACACACACACACACACACACACACACACATAGAGGATGAAAGAGTGCCTGTGCCTTATTATACACAGCTAAAAAACACACACACACACACACACACACATAGAGGATGAAAGAGTGCCTGTGCCTTATACAGACAACACACACACACACACACACACACATATCTTGCCTTATTATACACAGCTAAAACACACACACACACACACACACACACATAGAGGATGAAAGAGTGCCTGTGCCTTATTATACACAGCTAAAACACACACACACACACACACACACACACATAGAGGATGAAAGAGTGCCTGTGCCTTATTATACACAGCTAAAACACACACACACACACACACACACACACACATAGAGGATGAAAGAGTGCCTGTGCCTTATTATACACAGCTAAAAACACACACACACACACACACACACATAGAGGATGAAAGAGTGCCTGTGCCTTATTATACACAGCTAAAACACACACACACACACATACACACACACACACACTCGCACACGCGCGCACACACTCGCGCACACACACACACACACACATATATACACACACACGCGGAGAACTTCCTGCATATATAAATAAACGTGTATAGGATATATAGCGCCAGTTGCTGTCACCTATCAACACTGTTATTCATATATATATAATGTTATCAACAATCAAAGGCGTAACTATCTCAAAACTGAACAGAATTATATATAAACGATAAAAAGAAGGAAGGCCCTAACTTCTAGAGAGATATGTGAACATTTACCGGCTTTCTGAATATCTCTTCTTACCACTGGACGCTCGCAGCTTGCTTTTAGTATAAAAGTAACAAGATTTAGTTCTTAGAAACATGACTAGCAACACATGAAACATAATTCTAAATCTGAATTATGCCATTTTACTGTATAACTTAGTAAATCTACTTAGTAAATGTGATTTTATCAAATCTATATTATTATTATTATTATTAGTAGTAGTAGTAGTAGTAGTAGTAGTAGAAGTAGTATCTGATAACTTAATAACATATCTACCCTCTTTTCAGTAAATTATTCCCATATAAAGTTTAAATTATTATCATTATTATTATTATTATTATTATTATTATTATTAGTTTCATATGGATTTTTTAAAGATAAAATATAGTAAAGGATGGGTAAGTATTTAAACAACTGGTTGGTGACCATTTAAATAACTAATAATATATTATATATTTTATAATATGTTATACGATATATTATATTAACTATGATATGTGTTTATGTGTTGTAAATGTAATAAGTACAATATAGGCTACATTATGACTACTAAATGTCGTGATTGTATTAAACGAAATGGACGAGTGACTCGTCTTATTTTGGAGAGACGATACGTTTACGCACGTTGCCATGTACACAAACATACGCCTACATATACATGTACATAGATACACGCACGTAAACATAAAGGTTTACATAATAATTAACTTATATGCCAGTGACAATTTTCACATAAAGTGACAATTTTCACATAAAGTGACAATTTTCACATAAAGTGACAATTGTCAGTTAAAGTGACTGGTGACTTCGCTTAGAGATATCTCTGTTGGCAAAAGTTCAAGATGGGATCGTATCAACATACCCAATACAACGAGTAATAACAGAACAAAGTCACAAAATATAACTACAATGGGTGGAGTGAGTGAGTGAGTGAGTGAGTGGTGGATGGGTGTCACAGATAAACTGATACGAATAGAAAGTGTCACAAATTCAAACATCACAATATATCAACAACGATGTTGTCAATTAGAATCTCTACACAAAATCTTTAGGCTGAAACGGAATTCCAACCTGAAATATATTCATCTCCAGATGCTGAAACGTTAATACATTAGTCTGGATCTGACTGAATCGTTGTAATATTTCATTTGATTCTTCGTTCAATACAAAATGACAAAAGAACATCCTGTACTCACCTAGTTTCGTCAATATAAACTGTCTCTAACACTCTAGCTGTATATTCCAAGTTCCGGATCAGAGCTTCCTTAGAGATCTCTTCTTCTGTGAGCTTCTTCAGGATTAAACGTATCCTGGAGAGTGGCAACAAGAACGCATAATAAATTAGAATTATCGAGTCAATTCTGATAATATTAATAATTGTACACCTTTATATAGATAATAAACCTGTCACGATTTAGAACCAACTTGACAACAATAATCCGTCATCACTTTTGATTATATTCATTATGGATGGTGATGTTTTAAAGGCACCTTAAAATATTTCAACTCTGTAATTAAAATTGCTCACTGACAGTAAGTCGCTTTAAAGATTGATCAGAAAATGCCCGAAAATGGCGCATATTTTCTTTAAAGATTGGAAATAAAAAATAAAAGCCTACCTACCTATCGAATTTTCCGAAATATATTATGGGAAACAAGATAGGTTTTAAGGTGGCTTAAAGGTGGATTTGAACCAAGAATCCATCCGTTTTTAGTTCACCATTGTCACTACTTAACCATAATGACAATATTTTGTTGTTGTTAAAGAACTAAAGTATTTAAATAAATAAAGCATTATGTCGTTGATGTACATTTTGGGGATAAAACGCTTAAATAAAATGTGGAAAATTGTAAAAAATAAGAGACCTTTTTTTGTTTATTTAATATAATATTATATACCATATTATTATATATTACATACTAATGATATCCAAGTATGAGTCATACAATATGGCGAATGTTGATTTAGTAAAGTAAGTTTGAATTTGCTAAAATGTTCCTCATTTACAAATAATTTAAAAAAGAGGCTAAATTGAATCAAAGAAAAAACAATCTGAAATATGAATATGTGAGAGAGAATTAAACACATCATCTTAACAAGAAAATATGTGTGTGTGTGTGTGTGTGTTTGTGCCTGATTATCTGCCTGTCTGTCTGCTTGTCTATTTATCTGTCTGTCTGTCTGTCTGTCTGTCTAGGTACCCACCTTTTAGAACAGACATGTGAAGCTTCTGGAGTGTCTATAGCCGGAAGGTTATCTGTCTGGGTTATATCTAAACTAGCCAGAGAGTCTCCACTGATACTTCTCTCCAGAGAGCTTCTGGATACGGTACGAGTCTTACCAGCTGATCCTTGGGAACGCTTTAGTACGGTCACCGATCCAGTTCCTGGATAACAGAACAGACAATTATAAACATGGAACATTGTCTGGAATACGTTTATATAATATCAACTCTCTCTCTCTCTCTCTCTCTATATATATATATATATATATATATATATATATATATATATATATATATTACGATATCAACTAATTTGGCTCAAATACGCAACCATATTGACTCAAATTACAAATTAGCTCATGCTCCATGAGTCAATTTCATAATAATATGACAACTCTTTTAAATACATATATTTTCTTAAATTTTTTTTTCAATGTTAGTATGTCACGACGTTGAGTCAGTCTATCTTTATTGAGGATGTTACCTATTTGTTTTTTTTTTTATATGTATGTTCCTTTCAATCATATTGGCTCATATATGAAGACTTTCTTATTATTTTACGATATATGGTTTTCTCAAACGTTTTGGGTGATGCGCTAAGCTTAACAATAGGAAAGTTTTACGGGAATAATGGTATTCATTAAATAAATACAACTTCTATGACATACATGTAAAATCGCGAAGAAATGATATTTCGAGAACTCTGAGCCAGGTTCGTAGGAGGCTTTACGTCATTAAAAAACACGAAGAAGAAGTAGCCAATAGGAACGCGGCGTTTATAAAGCTTTTACAACTTCAGAACTACGAGCGTTTTCCAGGTAAAATAAATACTTCGCGCGTTATTATTGCTAAAAGCAGGAATATTTTAGAAAGAAAGATTATTTATACTTATCCTGTTTGTATCTGTCTTGTTGATAACAATAGAATAATGGAAATTCTATAGTTATGTTTATATTAAGTGACTTAAGGCCAAGTAAATGTCTATTTCACCTCTTACGAGTGATCTAATAAGGTATGAGCCAATATTGTGGATATACTATATGATCCTAGGTGAAGTTGGCTTATACCTTTTGGCTCACAAAAATATATATCTTTCGTAATTTTGCAAATGCTTAATATAATTTTCTTTTAAAGGGTAATTAATTATACATTCTGTGAACCACTAAAATACATTTAATGACTTTTTGTCACAAAATCAGCGTTATTAACAAAAGTGGCAGGTAATATAATTGTATATATATAATGTTATGGGTCTAGTTGGTTAGAGACTATTATGTTTCGATGTACCGACATAAACTAGAAAAGACACCTAAAATTATATATAATAATAATTATTATTATTATTATTATGTTTATTTGATAATTTCTTTGTTCTTGTCGTTGACGATGGGTCACGGACTAAATGTTACATAAGTGTGATATTATTATATTGGGTTTATATAGACAAATAATTATATATATTAAATAATACATTAGACAAATAAAAAAATATCTAGTACATCTATTTCTTGAAATTGTCATCTAATTTATAAAACAAAAAGTCTATTTACAACTCAAAAGACAGTTACAATATTGAAACGGAGATATGAAGGGGTTTATTAAATTAAATATTAATATTTATAATTCGGTGATTGATAGAATCAAATTTCAATGACTATTAATATCAATCATTGTTAGAATCTTTAACATATAGAATTCAATTCAACATTGATATATATATATATATATATATATATATATATATATATATATATATATATATATATAGGCACACACACAAACAGACGCACGCACACGCACACACACACAAACACACATGCTAGAAGTGCTTGAATGAATTACTACTAAGAGATAACAATACCTGTTACTTTCATCTTCAACATATCGTTGTTGTCTAGTTATTCATGTAATCTCACCTATAACAGGTATATTTCCTAGAGTATTGATGTTACTATAACCAGTATGTGAGAAAATAGAGTGCGTCGCAATGGTATTGAACAATTATATAAATAGAGCTAGATCCAAGCCAGAAGGTCGTTATACCACATCGTGTCATATCCTGCTGATCCTTGACCAATCTTTGATCCACATCAAAGAGATATATCTACTCAAAGCGATGACACGTTCAGAAAATCTAAATAACACTCTCAACCGAGGATGGTCTCTCTCTCTCTCTCTCTCTCTCTCTCTCTCTCTCTTCTCTCTCTCTCTCTCTCTCTCTCTCTCTATATATATATATATATATATATATATATATGTGTGTGTGTGTGTATGTGTGTGTGTGTGTGTGTGTGTATATATATATGTGTGTGTGTGTGTATGTGTGTGTGTTTCATCATGAAGGACGAATCCAGTTACTGCCCAACCATCATACAGCCTGTTATAACTGTGTTTATCCTGTCCTCAATCTTATATCCCAACTGTTATATCTCAGAGTACCTCATGTCCCACTCTGGCGGCCAGTCTATGATGAAGAATACCTCAACAGAGTCAGCCAGAGATTAGCTCCGGATTACTGTTACTATGGAACTGACTACGGAACTGTAGCTCTTCGTATCCCGGTATTTGATGAACATGTCTGTGGTGTTCGAGTTCCGGAGCCATATTATTTGACATCAATCGAACGTGGGGATCAAATCGGGAAACGACAGGAAACCTCACGGGTTTGGCAGCTGTGTGTGATATTTAACAGTGGGTGAAAAGCACTGGCACAGAGTCTGGACCCTCATCAAGTATATTATTAGCTCACAGCTGTTAAAACTGTTTAGTTTAATTTGATGGACACGATGTCTTTTTATGAGGCATCTGGTACATTTGTAATTTGTTATAAAACATCTCCAACTATTATAACAAATATCAGAAGAGAGAATGTATCGGTGATAAACTATTTAGTTCTAAAGTTTTTTTCTAAGAGAATTTGTAAATATTATCAACTAATGGTTGGCTTACGGGATTCGAAATTATCGCTGTCTCAGTCGATCTGTACGGGTCTGTGACCAAATAAAAACATATTAGGTAGTGAAGACACCCTAAAAATAATAATGATAATACTACTAATAATTCCCTGTGATTTGTTCAGTGAATTATCTCCCCCCCCCCTCTCGACTAACCTAAAGTTTGATTAAGTTACACTATTTTGATCATTATAACAACCTCCCCCCCCCAACCCCCACCACATTAGGGTAGATATTTTAGTGATATATTGTACTTGTTCTGGTGACACTTTCGATAATTAAAATGATATATGTTCGTACTTGATGACACTTCAAAACTATTGAGTAAATGTTGTCTATAACGAATAATTTCGTTATACTGATACTTCGTAGTATCCAACTTTCAAATGTAGATACCAGCTGAGCCTGATACCAATAACCATCATGATGAGTGATAATACCAGCTGAGTCTGATACCAATAACCATCATAGTGAGTGATAATACCAGCTGAGTCTGATACCAATAACCATCATAGTGAGTGATAATACCAGCTGAGTCTGATACCAATAACCATCATAGTGAGTGATAATACCAGCTGAGTCTGATACCAATAACCATCATAGTGAGTGATAATACCAGCTGAGTCTGATACCAATAACCATCATAGTGAGTGATAATACCAGCTGAGTCTGATACCAATAACCATCATAGTGAGTAATAATACCAGCTGAGTCTGATACCAATAACCATCATAGTCAGTGATAATACCTACATAAACCTACACAAGCTGAGGGAGACAACCTGGACAACTACAAGACATATAAACCTACAGCAGCTGAGAAAGACACCCTGGACAACTACAACAAATATAAACCTACAACAACTGACGGGGGATAACCTGGACAATTATAACAAATATAACCCTACACAGGCTGAGGGAGACAACCGGGACAACAACAATGACTCTCCAGAAGAAGCTGTACGTCAAAAGAAGTGATGTACAGATAACAATATATTTCGTAGTCACTGATGACCTCGACGTGTTGTCAACAAACATCGTGTTTTGGGTTTCGAATATGTCTCATAGCTGTATGAGATTTGTATCCCGAATCAGATATCACTCGCCCATATATCACAAGATGTGACCATTACTGAGGTTAACCGACTGATCCCTACTCAAGGTAGATACTGTCATTAACAAACAGTGCAATACAAACAACGAAATACAAACAATACAATATAATATATGATATCACTTACGAGATAATTGACCATTTTTATTTTCTTCTGTATCATCAGCGCCACCTTCTGGGGGATTGGCAACTAGAAAGAAGATACATTGATGAGAAGAAAATATAATTTATGTCATTATATAGATAACTATTATATAATATTATAACAGATAAATATTATATAATATTATAACAGATAAATATTATATTATATCATGACTGAAGAAGTAACGAAATTGGTCTTCTTTATAAAACTACATTAATTAATTCATTTATAATGATAATTATCATTTATCATTGTTTAGTGTAAAGGATGAACTTCCATAAGAATAATCTATTATCAATCAAAATTTGATAATATCAAACTAGATATAATCTAGATATAATTTAGATATAATCCAAACTATACTTTTGATACAATAATCACTTCAGTATTAAAAACACCTTAACACGATATAATTATTTTAAACACAAAAGTAACAGTCAACTCAAAGTAATAACATTAACTTCTGATTAGAATATTTATATTATATGTCGTTAATGATACATTGACGTGCTAAGCTGTTAATATTATTATAATTATTAATATTATAACAAAACCCAATAACTTTAACTAAACGTTTTGTAGATAATATATTGTTTACTCGGAAAAAACCCTAAAACGAAGTGTAAATGTTTCAAGATAAGATGCACTTCTCCAACTTGATCCACAATTTCGAGTATATTATAATATATAATTATAGACACTCTCCGTCACTAAATAAACCACACAAACTACCTTCAAAGTACTCTCCAGTTGTCATTCGTATTATCAAAGCTTTTGACTTCTTACAAATATAAACATGAGGTATTGAGTGTTTGTCGGAGTTCGTTCTATCAGACATCCTGAGAGTCTATGGTATATCCTGTCTCGGGGGACAACATCCGGAAGAGAATCGGCGTTTAATCCAGATCAGACAAGGAGAAGAAACGTCCGTATTCCGCAGACAATTAGACATATCTCTATATCACACATTGTATGTAAATCCAGAAATCCGCAGTTGCCCTCCGTGTACACTAACTAATAGCCTTATGCTATAAATAAACTCAACAATTTGTAGACCACTTTGTTTATATGTATACACGTCCATACTGTGATATTACCAATACTAATATTAATAATATAATCATTATTAGCAAACAAAGTCTTGACATTACTCTCCAACGACTTGGCTGTTACCTCAATGTTCGGGTTACAGAATCACTACTCTCACAGCACAATATGAGCACACATTATAATGGTCAATAATATATATATATATATATATATAATATTGGTCAATTTGTGGCTGACTAGATTCTAGGTTCATGATATGATTACTGTTACCTAGACGGTAAACATGTTGTATACAGTTTATTGTGTGATATTTAGTATGCGTCATAAATAAATCGTAACTGTTGATACACAAAGACCGTATCATTGGTGTAGCTGTTGATACACAAAGACCGTATCATTGGTGTAGCTGTTGATACACAAAGACCGTATCATTGGTGTAGCTGTTGATACATAAAGACCATATTATTAGTTTACTGTCTGTCTTCATCACCTCTAACATTAAACGGTCGGTGTAAATAACGACTAAACATTCTACCAAATCAACAACAGACTTTGGTAGCGTGAGGGGAGATTTCAACATCGTGGTGTATATAACACATATATAGGAATACACACAGCAATATGTCGATTATAATATCTAACCGTCAATTAGGTGAAACTGTCATAACTATATAACAAAAAGTCGTGTAATGTAAAAAAAGAGACAGTAATATCAAATATGTTTCTTGGAACTTGAAAATTGGAACATATTACATTTAGGAAATGAAGCACAGATATACAGTGTATATATATGCGTATGTGTATCTTAAGACTAAGTTGAATAATAATATAAGAAAATGATGTACACTGATTTGTTGCTGAATAAATTATCTATTTATTGGCTGAATACGAGTATTAAAAGGGGAGAAGAAAAAGAGACTTTAACAAACAAAAAAATTGA
>JAODUP010000739.1:170000-262500 GCA_025642065.1 Paralvinella palmiformis
TTTCAGTACTCTGATATTCTAATCAAATACACCCAGATTTTCAGATCTGATAACTCGAGCTACCAAAAAAAAGCTCAGACTTTCGCATCTGATAACTCGATCTACGTAATAAACTCAGACTTTCAGATTTGATAACTCGATCTACCAAATAAACTCGGAGATTGTGTGCTATTGTCCAGTTGTTGTTCTCGACGTTTGGTGTCGTGTCATCCATTTTATTTCACAGAATTAACGCCATTTTAGCGAACCCATAGTAAAACATAAACGGGTCTTCAAACCGTTCACCTTTTAACATATTTCTCAAATGTTTTATTTGATTTATTGATTGGCTGAAAAGTGTCATAATGATTACATAACTGACAATTCACTGATACCTGATTTTAAAACCAAACAATTCTACTTTGATATTTCGATAAAGTGTATTTATGCCATTCTGATATTAATTAGTAACTTTACCAAAACATCATCCAATGTTGTTATTGTGAGTTGGGGAGAATTAGAAGGGGTCAATGAGGATCTCTTGTTGTTATTAACAGTGAGAGCATTTCTCTCTTCTGGATCAACAGACATTTTGTTGACGTTTGAAAATAATGAAGGTGATAATGAATCAGTATTTTGTCGAATTATAATTAATGTCGATAATAACGATACATTTTAGTGATTTTATCAACAACTTAAAGCTGGTTAGATCACACTACTGGCTTAATACAAGTCTGAAACGAATCACTTTATACTACTACTACTACCACTACTGTTACTACTACCACTACGACTACTACTACTACTACTACTGTTACTATTACTACTACTACTACTACTACTATATGTTACTACTACTATTACTACTACTACCACTACTGTTACTACTACCACTACTACTACTACTACTACTACTACTGTTACTATTACTACTACTACTATATACTGTACTACTACTACTACTACTACCACTACTACTATTATTATTACTACTACTACTACCACCACTACTATTACTACTACAGCTACTACTACTACTACTACTATTAATAATAATAATTATAGTACTAGATTTATCGTATTGTTCCTAATAGTATCAGTACTTTAAAGAGACCCTATAGTAAAACTTTCATTTTCGGGTACTTAAAGATAAATAGAAATACTGAAGAATAAATATTATAAATTAATTACCGACAGTTGAATTACTGACACTAAAACAAGATCGTTATTTACTCGTAAACAATATTTAGATGGTTCCATATTTAACACCCGTTTTTCGTGAGACTCCGCTCACACTGACCCCAAATAGGTCAAAGATTACCCAACAGAAGCCATTGATTGGTGTCGGTGTTTAATGGGCCAAGTCAAACAAAAGTGTATTTGGGGGATCAGGCAGATCAACGATTAAGGTCAAATATAGATTTGTTTAGTCAATTCTTAGCTAATTTGTAACACATTTATAACACATGAAAAGTGAGAACCCGACGATTATAGATTACAATTAGGTCGTTAAAGGCCCGGATCATGACTCGGTAATGGATCAGATAAGAATATAGAACAACAGGATTAGTTCTAGTTCAGTAAACCATCTTCCTTCAACAGAGATAAATACATTCCCAAAAGACGGACATCGGTAGAACCCCGAGACAGTTTATCACTTAAAAACAATAGCATGTATCTATGAGATGATGTTAGACTATCAGAGAGACTTTGACACAAATTGTCAAATATTTGTCTTGTTATAAAATATAGTAAGTATTTATTGAGAACCAAATCTGTTATAATTATAACAATCGATCGTGTAGGATTTATGTCATTTAACGTTAATTCGTCCTACTACTGAATATATGTTAATGTTTCAAGAGGAGGGGGGATGATAATGAGGAAGTGGACGAAGAGGTGGATGAGGAGGGGGGATGAAGAGGATAAACTCATCATCAATTACCAAATATCTGGGGGGGGGTTTCGTTGTTTAACCAAAACAAACAATTAATTTGTAAAAAATATTAAACTCTTATAACAATCAGGAACATATTAAACCACATTATATACGAGAAACTATAAACACACTCTGTCACATACACACACTGCTATACACACACACACACACACACACACACACACCCGACCATATATGCAAAATTGGGAGTATCACCGAAACACAAAATTAAATATTGATTTGTGGCTTTATTATAAAATTAATTAATATTATACATGTACGCCAACCAGCTGTGTCTTATGAAATAACGACGTAAGAGTTGACTGCTGAAACTCTATACCCTCCCCCCCTCTCTCTCTCTGTATATGTGTGTATGGGTGTGTGCGTGTGTGTATGTTTTTGTTTATATATATATATATATATATATATATATATATATATATATATATATATATATATATATATATATAAAGAGAGAGAGAGAGAGAGAGAGAGAGAGAGAGAAATATCGGCTGATTAAATGGATTTTAAGATATTCAATAATATGTCACCCCCTTTCCTGATATAGACCTGTATGATCGTCATCAAATTTCAACAATAATTATTAACAATCGCCCCTTCCTCGATAACCAATCAGTGTCCAGTTACCAGAGGTGGCTTAGGGACTGGTGAGACATTACACATGTCTCAGCAAAAAAAGTCGCCACTCTGAATTCAGTCTCCGGAAGAAACGTCCAGAGTTTGAATTCACAGTTCGAGATTCTCTGTGCCTGTGCCTTATTATACAGCTAAAATACACACACACACACACACACACACACACACACACACACACACCACACACACACACACACACATCAAACACACATACACAAGCCAATTTAGAGTAAGTTTAACGCTAGTTATTTAGCAATAAAAGGTTCTCATCTTTAATAAAACCAAATATTATTGAGACGACATTTTTTATGAGATAGTAAGTTGTAGTCCATAACAGAGAAGGAAACTGGGGCGAGAAGAAGAAAACAACTGATAAAGATGAGTCACTGATGAGACAACCGTGTTATAGAGATCAGATACGATGATGTTGGATAGTCTTGTCAGATCAGAGAGCTGACATAATGTTAAACAATGGATGACGTGTGGCTATTAGAGAACCGACCCATAATGACACCATCATCATCATCAACAACAACAACAACAACAACAACAGGAACAGCAGCAACAGCAGCAACACCAGCAACAACAGCAGCAGATAGCAGCAGTAACAACAACAGCAGTAACAACAGCAGCAGTAACAACAGCAACAGTAACAACATCAGCAGTAACAACAGCAGCAGTAACAACAGCAACAGTAACAACAACAACAGTAACAACATCAGCTGTAACAGTCATAAAGGTTTATGGCCAAGTTAGTCTGACATCAAACATGATCGAATAACAGTAACATATAAAAGTAACATATAACAGTGACATATAACAGTAACATATAACAGTTACGTATTACAGTGACATATAACAGTGACATATAACAGTAACATATAACAGTGACATATAACAGTAACATATAACAATGACATATAACAGTAACATATAACAGTGACATATAACAGTAACATATAACAGTTATGTATTACAGTGACATATAACAGTGACATATAACAGTAACATATAACAGTGACATATAACAGTAACACATAATAATAATATATAGCTAACTTTGTCTCTGTACTAGAAGATGAACAAGTTTTTTAAGAGTATGTGTTATTTTACGTGTGACATATAACGTGTGTACGTGTATGTGTATGTGTACGTGGGTGTGTACATGTGTGCGCGCGCCCAGTGTATGCGTTTATTTCCTAACAAAAACAAACATAACCAATTCGTTACTACTAAACCAGATTAAAAAGAAGTGAAAATCTGTTGGTAATGCATAACATCAGTCATAACATCTAACACACGGTAGTGTATTTTACGGTCTGTACACACGGCCCAGTCATATGCATTTTTAACAAAAAAAGTCATAACCAAACTAACACAAAGTCAGATTAAAAAGAAGTGAAAATCTGATGGTAATGCATAACATCAGTCATAACATCTAACACAATGTAAGTCATAACATCTAACACACTGTAAGTCATAACATCTAACACACTGTAAGTCATAACATATAACACACTGTAAGTCATAACATATAACACACTGTCAGTCATAATATCTAACACAATGTAAGTCATAACATCTAACACAATGTAAGTCATAACATCTAACACACTGTAAGTCATAACATCTAACACACTGTAAGTCATAACATATAACACACTGTAAGTCATAACATCTAACACACTGTCAGTCATAACATCTAACACACTGTAAGTCATAACATCTAACACACTGTAAGTCATAACATCTAACACACTGTAAGTCATAACATCTAACACACTGTAAGTCATAACATCTAACACACTGTAAGTCATAACATCTAACACACTGTAAGTCATAACATCTAACACACTGTCAGTCATAACATCTAACACACTGTAAGTCATAACATCTAACACACTGTCAGTCATAACATCTAACACACTGTCAGTCATAACATCTAACATACTGTATGTCATAACATCTAACACACTCTCAGTCATAACATCTAGCAGATTGTCGGTGTTAAGACTTAGAAGTATAGGTAATAACTGAGGTAACCTAATCTGATAATAGCACATAACGTAATGACTCCTAGTAAAATACAGGTAACTGGTAAAAGACACCTGGTACAATACACCTGGCAAAGTATACCTGGTACAATATACCTGGTACAGGACACTTGGTAAAGTACACCTGGTACAATACATCTGATAAAGTACAGGTAACCGGAGATAGAGGATGACGTCAGTTAATATACAGGTATGATGTATTGAGATGACACTAATAAATTATCAAACATAATTACCTATTGTGTACTGACATCCATCCAGCTTTATGATACACGTCTTACGTTTATATCCGGGATCCCACGGATGTAACACCAACTCATCATCATTATCATCACCAACATTAGTCAAATTATCATTATCATCACGATCATCATTACCACCATCAGCAAATAACCAACAGCCCTGGCTCAGCGAACTGTTAGCCGCGTCTAACAACTCCTGGCGGCCGTCTCTGTAGGCCATCGGTGGCGCTGACAGAGTCTTCTGGAGAACTCTATGTCCGAGAATACGTGATCCCGAAGAGATACCATGACCTTGTGTGACGCTGCTCACACGAGTGCGCACGGATCCGACGACTGGATTCTCGCCGTCAGAGAATGGATCCTCGAGATCTTCGAGGATGATGGAATCGTGATCCGTGGATCCGAGATCATCCATTGTCGTCGTTGATCCACTATCCAGTGAGATGCGAATCCTTTGACAACCGTCTGTGGGTAGAGTCGTCATATTTAACACCAACTCCCCCCCCCCCCTAGTGGGGAGCCAGATCTCAGACAACAATCAAGCTGCCACCTGGTGGCAATTAAAGAAGCGGTGTAAAGAAATACTACTCTCTTCTAATATAAACTGAGAATTGTTTATTAGAACACAAACAAAAAGGCAAACAAACAAACAATTATATAAAGAAATTATTCTCTCTTACTCTCCCTCTCCCAATCACGATATATGACGTCATCTTGAGGATATTGCCTTATTTATTCCCTCAAAACTTTCTACCAATCCTCATCACAACATTCTCATCTTCTCAACCTGATAGAGTCTTCCTTTTTCGCCTCCTAGTGGAGTTTTTCCCCCTTCTCTCTATCCTGATAAAATCCTCCACACTGTCCTTTGGAGTCCTCCTTTCTACCTTATGGAGTTCCCCATCTTTCCGATGGAGTTTTCCACTTCCACAGTCTTATGAAGTATGTCAGCTGTGTAACCACTGAAGTACCCCAGCTGTAGCTGGAGTCAACCAGCTGTGTGCCTTTATTAACAGAGGGAGATCCACTCGATGTGTTCCAATCAATAAAGCGACTGAACCGTAAAGAAATTGTACGATGTTATAACACACCAAGTTAGTGCTAGTACACTAAGTTAGTGCTATAACACTAACTTATGACAACACTTGAGACCACAGAGCAGTCTGTTGTCAATAGGTGTAACACTAACACACAGACTGACTGCGGCTGGCTGGGTGCGGCTGAATATGGCTAGATGGCGCTGTGTGTGTGTATTGTCCGCGAGGTGTCACTAGTGAGCTGGCTGTATCACCTCTCACACGGACGCACACACACACACACACACACACACACACACACACACCAATCTTTTACCACAATATCTGACAATATCCCAATATCTGTCATATCAGTATCATATAGCTAGTATCAGTCTAACTGAGATATGGACCTAGTTAATTAAGACACGACTCAGTCATATAGTACAAGTCCATCTCACAAACCTACAAGTAACATAATGTCAAACAGCTACATGCAGGCTGACATGATACATAAACAGTTACATACAGACTCACACGATACAGAAACAGCTACATACAGCCTCACATGATAAACAAACAGCTACATACAGCCTCACATGATAAACAAACAGCTACATACAGGCTCACATGATATACAAACAGCTACAGACAGGCTCACAAGATATACAAATAGCCACACCGGCTTACATGATACAGAAACAGCTACACACAATGCCATACGATAAACAAGTTGACATATACAGAACTATATCAAAACACATACACATATATGCACACACATGTTAGTGACGTCAGTACACAACTCTGCCTGGCGTAAACTGCCGAATGGAAACTGAGAGAGCCGAATATTCATAATAATGTCGATTGTGGCTCTTGATTGCTATCATGGATCTGAGAATCAAGGTATCCGTAATAGAAGATCCAGGTATTGTAGTGCCATTAGCTAGAATTAGTCTTATTCACAGATTTGTTCAAGGAATTGCATATTTCAATATATCTTTTAAAAATTTGCCTCGTCTTCATCGTATCCTGCTACAACATACGGACAACACACGCAGCACAAACCCAAAAGACATCATACACAGCACATACCCAATAAACATCATACACAGCACATACCCAACAAACATCATACACAGTGTACCCAATAAACAGAGTACCTAACAGAATATCCAACACAGATAAACCCCAATACTGAAGACACCCAACACACATCATCTTTAACTCTCATTTTACTCAACACAGTATATACCCAACAGATAGTGTGTTCTAATGATATAGATAACCTCTATACCTAATGAGGACCAGACCTGATACACCTGTCATTGCCATCAATGGTATTATTGACTCGGCCATAACAAAGGTATGACATACATCAAACAGTATATATATATATATATATATATATATATATATATATATAAACACACACACAAACACACGCACGTACGCACCCATACATACACTACCATATGGCGCCGTGTTGGTTATCTATGCCTTTTGTCGCTAAATGTGTATGTAAATATATAGACAAAAAAACAGACAGACCGAGAGAAAGACAAACAAACAACATAATATATATATATATATATATATATATATATATAGAGAGAGAGAGAGAGAGAGAGATAAATAAGCAGACAGACAGACAAACAAACAAACAAACAGACATACAGACATGTATATATATATATATATATATATATAGATAGATAGATAGATAGATAGATAGATAGATAGATAGATAGATAAGCAAACAGACAGACAGATAAACAAACAAACAGAGAGATAGATAGATAGATAGATAGATAGATAGAGAGGGAGAGAGAGAGAGAGAAGTAGACATACACACAAACAGACAGGCAGAGAGACAGACACACAAACAGACAGGCAGACAGATAGGCAGACAAGCATATAGACAAACAGACTGGCAGACAGACAAACAACCAGGCAGACAGACAATTGTGGTAATTAAAGGGTACTCGTTGAATCATGGAGATGATGTAATAACAATATTTTAATTTTCTGTGCCAGTGACTTGATATAATTTAGTGTGTGTGTGTGTTTGTGTGTATGTATGTGTGTGTGTGTGTGTGTGTGTGTGTGTGTGTGTGTGTGTGTATAGTTTAGTAGGCACAGATCGCCTTTTTAGTCAATCCAGATCCATCCCGACATCGTGTACCACAACAATCGTGACCTGGTCTATAATCGTGACCTGGTCTATAATCGTGATCTGGTCTATTCTACTTATGAACTAATTTCCGTTTCCCAGCACCAACTGTTCGTATCAACGTAATAATCGACCCTAGAGCTAACGGACACCGAACACATCGTCCCAGTAATATATAACCCTAACTGTTCGTAGCCATAATATTTTTACCTCGCTCACGATGCTGTGCCTCGTCATTCGTCGTCAATAAGCGCCCTCAAGTGGTCAGCTAAACCAGGTTTGGTTGTGGCGCCGCAAAAGGTTAGCTCTTAATGTACAAAGTGTGAATTATTCTTGTATTTCTTGTTTTCTTGTAAGATTTTCTGGGTAATATATTCTCATATGTATTTCCTCACGATATAAAGTACTGTTTTCTCATAGCTAATCTGTGATAAATACTAAGGTTTCTTTGAGATCTAATCTATATTTACATCATTGTGTATTAATGTGCATTAATGGCTATTAATTGTGTTTTACGTATCATGTACATTTATGTATCATGTACATCATTTCTTGCACTAGAAACCCAACTAATAAGAAAGAATGTATAACAGGATATATATATATATATATATATATATATATATATATATATATATATATATATATATAATACACACATATACTTTTCAGACGTGGCACTGCCTATATTTGTGCAGCAGATATTAGTTTCTTATTTGGCACCGACTTTGTGGGGGCGAAGCAATATACATTTTAACATTATTATGGGTGCCTTCCCACATTGAATTGCCAACGATTCTCTAATCACAAGTTTACATTTATTGAACCATGGTTTACAGCTTCTCTCTCATGTACACGCAAACAACTCTCTCTTTCTGTCTATCTATCTATCTATCTATGTATCTGTCTGTCTATCTCCTTTCACCACCAAGCATATACTTGCTAACACACGCACAAGCAGACACACACACGCACACACACACGCACACACACATCACATCACATCACATCACATCACACACACACACACACACACACACAGAGACACAGAGAGAGAGAGAGAGAGAGAGAGACCGACCTGTTTTTTCTTGTTAATATAAACATCACATTTATCTTGTTAATACAAACATCTAATTTGTTCGTGTTATTATAAACAACAATTTTTTTCGTGCTAATATAAACATCTCATTTTGAAGAGATCTTTAAACATAAGGTGGCATCACAAGGTTAAGTAATTCCCTTTATTGACTGGATGATAGTGCATTGTATAACACCACATCGTATAACATCGTTCTGTATGACATCACATCATGTAACATCATTCTGTATGACATCACATCATATAACATCACACATTATTACATCACAGTGTCTAACACCAGTCAGTATAACACCACTGTACCAGACAGTAGATAATACCATTAATAGGATTATAATATAACCATGGCACTAACACTGTATAACGCCACCAACAGGATGGTTATTTCGCCAGAAGAGTACCATAGTATAACACACCGACAGGCGTGATGTATAACACACCGACAGGCGTGATGTATAACACACCGACAGGCGTGATGTATAACACACCGACAGGCGTGATGTATAACACACCGACAGGCGTGATGTATAACACACCGACAGGCGTGATGTATAACACACCGACAGGCGTGATGTATAACACACCGACAGGCGTGTTGTATAACACACCGACAGGCGTGTTGTATAACACACCGACAGGCGTGATGTATAACACACCGACAGGCGTGTTGTATAACACACCGACAGGCGTGTTGTATAACCGAGAATGGTTTAGTTTAGTGACATCGTCTCAGACATCAATAACAATAATAATCTATTCTAGGACAAGAATATCACGTGACATTTATATATTTTATCGGCGATTTACTCCGTCTGAAAGTCACCTTCAAAGTTGAGCACAATGTCACATATTATTATAAACGCACATGCACGCACATACGCACTCACACACACGTACACACACACACGCACACACACACACAATCATACATCATCAGTATAATTCGGGTTGACTGAACGGGCAATCAGCTGGTAATCACGGGTTCAAGTCTCATAAGAAGCTGTTAGAAGCTGTCACACATGAACCGACTTTGATCTATAAGGATACTTACTTGTAATAGAGGTCAGTGTGTGTGAGTGTTTGTGTGTGCATATATATATATATATATATATATATATATATATATGGGTGTTTGCGTATAGGTTGATTAATGCTACAGGGGTGATACTTCAGGGGCGATTGAGTTAGATGGCAATTCAAGGTTTCTGTAGCGTTACAATATACTAGCATGGATAAATGGTATATATATATATATATATATATATATATATATATATATATATATATATATATATATCTGCGATGAATTGTGACAGTTGATTGACATATCAGTAATGACCTACTTAGAGTTGATAACTTTTTGTGGTCAAAATAAATCATATCAAAGAATATTTAACTCGATTTATCACATAAACATACAGACATACATTAACTGTTCTTCCTAATAGCAATACTAACAGGTATTCTGTTAAATCAAACTAAACAGCCTAATTAGCATATTAAGTTTAAGACAACAAATGTTTATAATATTTTGCATTTTGTCTTTGTTTAACGGAATAAAGGTGGCATATTAAAAATATTAATTAGTGGTACTCGGTTAAATATATCTAGATTAACCGATTATAACGTGCACAACGATAAAATATAAATGTTTGCAAATTTAAGTTAACTATTGTCATACAATTTAAGAGTACATGAGCAATTCTGGGAAATAGATAGTTTGTGACAGTCTAAGCGACGAAGCCATTATCAAAATTGGCCAACTATCATCTGAATATGACGCCACCGACGTGCCATCCTCTTATCTATTGGAGCCTGAATTATAGTCAGTTATTCTTGATAACTCGAGTAACCTATAAATACAATCATTACTTTACTGCCAAAGAATAAAACAATCACAAGGAGACAATGACCAGACTTAGAAAATAAAACAATATTTACACATTGTCTACTATATCATGATTGATAAACAAATAACAATGGCACATTTTTACAGTAGTTCCATAAATATATGTGTTCGTTTATAAATGTAATATTAAAATTGTAATAAAATAGTCTTGGGGGGGGGGCAATTTAATTAAACAAATTAAATAAAACAGGACCATAACAGCGTATCATTGACAATCGTTGAAATTATGTTTTAATCAAATCAGGATGTTTTTAAAAGAGCCCAAATTGTCCAGATGATCAAGGCGTCGCTATTACGTTATCTAGACGAACTGTTAATATTTACATGGAGGCAAAACGGTAGCACACACAGTTACACTGTAAACAATAGACACACTTCTCCGTTACCTGGAGACAATTATGGCATAGCTTAAGATGACCACTCAATCATATATATTTATTCTAATAATTGAGCCTATAGGGCGCGCTGTCCATTCAAATGAGTTCTGACATTTGGAACGACAAAAGCTTTTGTTGGTCAACGAACAAAAGGCTTTTATGGCTTCTACTGATTGATAAACATAGGAAGCCATATTAGAGGGGTGTTCTGATTTATTTACGACAATGGAAAGTGGCTTTATTCCGGACATTGATTAACTGAGGGCTGCTGTTGTTGTAGTAGATATAGATCTTAGTACCATATATATTGTTAGTAGATGGTATGAAGGTGTTAGTAGATGGTTTGTCGTAGTACTGAAGTACTATTTGGCTAAACATAAACGTAGTATTGTGATACTGGCATATATAAAACATACCTGGTGGTGGTACTATATTAGTCTTCTTGATAGTACATTAGCAGTAGTGAACTATTATTAAACGAATAAAACAATTTGGTTTCATTAATTTAAGTTAAAGAAATAAAGTGCTACTTAAATAAAAGTAAAAGAAATTGATTTATGATTTTATTTTTAAATAATGGTTTACATTTTATATTTACATGTGATGTAATCGAAGCTAATTGTAAAATTATAATCCCACTTAAGTAAACAATCATTTGGTAAATACTATCTTCTTCTCACTTTAAATGGTTATATTTGTTAAAACGTAATATATTAACATACCTGTTACCTGTCCTGACTCACATTCTGCGATATATTTTGTTTATTAATATACAGAAATGATAATTTATCAAATGTTAGAAATATTTCTTGATTTGCTGCAAGTTTAGCAACTTTCTCAATTTATATCACTCCTTCACGATAGATTATAAATATTTTATATTGGTATTTTTTACGAATGTTGTTTTAAACCTTTGTTATAGGTCAATTATATATTTTGTGACCAATCGTACTTAGCATGTATATATATATATATATATATATATATATATATATATATATATATATATACACACACACATACACACCTAATATTTTTGTACAATTAACAGAAAACGAGTCAATGTTGTTTATAAATATTTTAAAAGCTAAGTTTACAAATATAACAGAAGAAATGTCCATATGTTACTTATTTAAAGAAAATGAAAGATAGCTTTTATCATTCAACAAAACCAAGCTTAGTTTTAATAGTTCTTTAAATTACACTTACACAGATAAACACTTATATACTACATTATAATGACAACAGAACATGCTAATGGGAAGTGACAAGTTTTGGTTTAAATGATATATATATATATATATATATATATATATATATATATATATCACCTGGCTATACCGTGTGATGTACCGCTAATCGATACTCACTCATTAACTGACTCACTGTAGTGTATACCTTTATGTTGAGCCAGTGCCTCTTTTAGTTATTGCTAAAGCACGAACACACTCTCGTATCACACGATTAAAGAAAATCCGTATTATTTTGTAATATGATACAACAGTTGGCCTTTGTATGCCATATTAATCTAATGTAAATAATAGATATGTCAGACAACTGAAGCAAACAGCTGGCTGTTTACAGTTAACAGTTGATATTATAATATCAGAAAGTCAGCTGGTGTGTGATATATCAGATGTAATTAAGGCTGTACTATATATTTACCTGGTCTATAGAAGGTCAGTTATCATATAACAATAATTAGGTTAATATTATTGACCTACATCTTGCTATTGTATGTTAATTGTGTGTACGATAACATAAATCAAATAACTGTCATTTTTATTCTTGATTTATACTCAATATTTGTAGGTTATCTTTATATTTGTAGGTTATCTTTATATTTGTAGGTTATCTTTATATTTGTACGTTATCTTTATATTTGTAGGTCATCTTTATATTTATAGGTCATCTTTATATTTATAGGTTATCTTTATATTTATAGGTTATCTTTATATTTATAGATTATCTTTATATTTATAGGTTATCTTTATATTTATAGATTATCTTTATATTTATAGGTTATCTTTATACTTGTAGGTTGTTTTTATATTTGTAGGTTACCTTTATATTTGTAGGCTATCTTTATATTTGTAGGTTATCTTTATATTTATAGGTTATCTTTGTATACGTAGGTTATCTTTATATTTGTAGGTTATCTTTATATTTATAGGTTATCTTTATATATGTAGGTTATCTTTATATCTGTAGGTTATCTTTATATTTATAGGTTATCTTTATATTTGTAGGTTATCTTTATATCAGAGTTATGGTGATCACTTTAAAATTAATATTTATAACCTAAAAATAATACAAAGTGACAAATTCTAGCATCACTTTTCCCGACGCCATTTTTATTTTACCTGTCAGGTGAGATTTGTTGATTTTTAAATTGGAGCTAACATGAGAAATGATAGCATCAACACATGTATTAAATATGATATCGGGATAGGTTGTGATATACAGGCAGGGGCGAAGATTATAGGGGATACACCCCGTTTAGGATTAACATACAAGGATCAAACACGTATCCCTCCAATTACCCTTAAATACGCCCCCCCCAACATCAGACACCCACACATATACCACTGTACATTAATATCTACATAAACAGAATGAAGACAAAGGTAGGAAAATACTTTGGTTTGAGTCATCATCATCATCATCATCATCATCATCATCACAATTATGTACACATCAAATAACGGCTGAAGTCAGTCATTCAAGACAAAGTGACAACATTGGATCCTAGAAAAACCTTTGTTCTATTATATCATTAAAACATCTGAGCACGTTGCTGTAAACTTACAGGCTCTAGGTTAGAATCCAACTCATACCTGTATTCACTGGATGTTACCTCAGATAAACGTCCTTGGTGATGTATCCCAAGTGTCACTAACACCGAGATTAAAAATAACACACACACACACAGTTTTCCATTAACTGGAGTAATGTCTAGTTATGACAAATCTTACAACAATAGACAATGTAGACACTGTCTGTATTAGTCTTCGGTTTATCTAATTAATGTCATCATTCAAGAAACATGACAGATAAATGAGCAGAGGTAAATACATTTATTATATATAAGCTTAAAAACCTCATTCCACGAATACATTAAAGTTTGTTCTTGTTGAGGACTACTTGTAATAATAATAAGCATCAGATTCCCAATCGTAAACCCAATCAATATTATATTTACGGCCATTTAAAACTCTTTTGTCAGAACTTTTAGCGAATACATAGATAAACACACACACACACACACACACACACACACGCACGCACACACACACGCATACACACACACACACATACACACACAAACAAACCCATACACATACATACATTCAATGTCAGACAAAGTTGGAAGAGGATGGACATTTTATCATTAGTTAGCTCTAACCTTGATGTTTTTAGAGAGATCTCAGCCCAAAGGAGATTTAAGGCAGTTTGATTCTGAGGCGAAATAAATGGATAATCGGAAATAAAAACACCAAACCCAGAATATCTAGTAACAAAAGGCAACACTCTACTGCTCTGCTAAGTTGGACATAAACATATTGTTATGTTATAATGGGTTCGTTATTTAGTAATGAGTACAATAAGACAAACGTCTAAATACACAGAGCCAGTGATAGATATATCATCTAATATCCAGAAAACTGCTGCAACAATAAAAACAACAACAAGAACAACAACATCAGGAACAATAGCAACAACAACAACAACAATAATAATAATAATAATAATAATAACAACAAAAACAATACCAACATAACACATATTATCATCATCAAGTCAATCCATTATAGAGTTACAATGTTGATGATTGATAGTGCCACAGATGTTGATGTCAAATCGACAAACAATTGTCGTCAAAGTTCATCCATATATGATTTATACCAGTAGATAATATTTATTAGACAAAGAGATTAATACTGTCACCGCAAGAAAACCCGACATGAGAGAAAATAGACGAGAGGAGTTCTCGTCTATTTTGGTAATAGTTCATTTCTAGTTCTGGTGAGTTGGGGCGTGTCACTTGTCTACAGTCTACCCGGGGACGATATGACTTGTGGCCGAAATATCTACAGTCTACCCGGGGACGATATGACTTGTGGCCGAAATGTGATTAGCTCGGACCAGAGCCTGTAGAACGGTACAGATAAGGTACGGGGGAATGAGATCATCGCAGCTCGGTGGTAAAGTGTAGTAGTGAAAACAAGGAGGTTCTGCATCCGAATCTACCAACTGGCTGGTGGTATTTGACGTAACCAAATTGGTTAATTCTGTAATGAGCTTCCAGTGGAGCAATAAAGGATAATGAGGTTACAAGTATGATCCGCGGATCTCTCCAAGATACACACATCAGTAGAGGAAATTATATTGGAAGTTCCATGTATCACAAATGAAGATATTAATCTGTGTATTACTGTGGCAAATATATATATATATATATATATATATATATATATATATATACTGCTAAAAGAAACCAAGATCTCGTACGTTTTCTGATTTTTTTTGAATATATTAAATAATAAATTAATAATTGAAGAAGCTATAAATGCAATTTTTTACTGAAAAATAGTTCATTGATATATTGCAATTGTAATATGACCTTATGCTAATGTGAAGATGTATACCTCGGATAATGTGGACAATATACTGTAATATAACTTATAATATAATGTATGGGCATTGTAATACTGTGAATATTGTATTGTATTGTTTTCTATCAATCTGTGAATGAACATATTACCGAATAAAGACAAAAAATAAATAAATAAATGGTCCGAGGACTGAAACGACTTAATCAACTTACCCATATATAATAATATTAACAAACTCGAACTCGACGGGAGCCAAGGACAGTCACCCTAGTTCGACTTACAGAAAGGTCTGACACCGTAGTGCGTTATTGGTGATGGTGCGGTCGACTACGATTGTTAGCTATAAGCAAACTATACTTCATGGGCGTTGACTCGGACGTTGAATGGCACGGGTACACATAAGGTTTCGCTAAAATGAGTCAATCCTTTTAGACGTAATCAATGTGTATAAGATTTATGTTATTATAGTTACAGTGCATGGAGTGGAAACGCGAGTTAAAAGGCAAACAAAAATACGTCTAATATTTCATAAATTAGTCAGAATCAGTTCACTTTTTTATTTGAGTCATCGACATGCCGAGTCACAAAACGTAAATAATTACAGAGAAAGAGTTTTATGAGTTTGATAAATGAATCTCAGTTAATACTGGATCATCATAATATGTGGTGACATATGACCGTTAATACACATATAGCATAATACAGACAAAGGTTTAGAGGGGGAAACATACCACAACCACTACTTATCCTATCAGACAGCATGGAACAATATTATGGGCCACGGCAATGAAACATTCTAATATATTTGTGAGAATTTTCCTATAGCCGTTATGATCTACCTTGTAAGACCACCTGCGTATAAGGACAACACATTTTCTTTGACTAGGCGGGGTGAGGGAGGGGGGGGGGGTTAGACGAGCTAACGGCGTAGAAAATATAATCACTGGTCCGAATGATATGTTAAGATTATACTCGTCAGTGGTATGTAAAGTGGATATTGTGGCTGTGTAGAGGTGTGTTCTACTGGAACATGACATGTTCTACTGTAACATGACATGTTCTACTGGAACGCGTCATGTTCCAGTAGAACCTGACGAGAATAGTGACGAGCTGCTCGTTTCGTAATATTAATATATGGGGGGTTTGGCTGGTGGTTGAAACAAAATCCAATATAAAAAGTGTCTGTGTCTTTCATCATCAACATCAGTGTATCATCAACATCAATGTATCATCAATACCAGTATGTCATCAATATCAGTGTATCATCAACATCACTGTATCAGTTATTGGGTATAATAGGCATTTACTGCACATTTTTAGCGCATAATAAATAAATAAAAAAACTGCTGAAAATCCCATCTGTCTTATATGTACATAGATATGAGTTTAATAAATCCTATATGTCTTATATGTACATAGATATGAGTTTAATAAATCCTATATGTCTTATATGTACATAGATATGAGTTTAATAAATCCTATATGTCTTATATGTACATAGATATGAGTTTAATAAATCCTATATGTCTTATATGTACATAGATATGAGTTTAATAAATCCTATATGTCTTATATGTACATAGATATGAGTTTGTTATTTATAGAATATTATATATTATAATATTAGTTTGCCATCTTGTTCTCGTTGTTATATGTTTAAACTTTTATTTAGTTATATTAGTCGTTGCCTTTTCAAATAAAAAAATCATTACTTTCTATATTAAATAAGAATGATAAAATGATTTGTAAAATACAGGTATCTGTTGGATTGGGACATCCAAAAACACAGGTATCTGTTGGATTGGGACATCCAAAAACACAGGTATCAGCTGAATTGGGATATCGTGTATCAGTTCGATTCAAAACTACAATCTGGCTGACAGTTAGGAACTAAGCTCACTAGATAGGCAGCCACATATAATGGCGTCGGCTGATTGGTTGATTTCAAATACCTTGTCCGAATTCACTGATTGGTTGACAATATCTGTAAACAGACGAGGTACTCGCACTGATTGGATGACAGCATATGATCATTGGATTACTAATTGTACCATTAAATTATACTTTATTATATTGATTATGTTTAATAATCTCGCCTCCCCCCCTCCTTGAAAAGGCATGCGTAACGTATCATGACGTAATACACAAAACGAAGTAACAAGTCCAGATTCAGACCCATCACCCCCCTCCCCTCTCTCTCCACACGCACGCACGCACGCGCGCGTACAAAAACACAAACACATAGCAACAACAACAGCAACAACAATACCAATAATAACAACACACACACACAAACACCTAATCTCACCACGTTATATATAATTACGTCATCAATAGCCTCACATACTAAACATAATCCACTACAGACAGTCACCATGAGTCATAATCCACTACAGACAGTCACCATAAGTCATAGTCCACTACAGACAGTCACCATAAGTCATAATCCACTACAGACAGTCACCATAAGTCATAATCCACTACAGACAGTCACCATAAGTCATAATCCACTACAGACAGTCATCATGAGTCATAATCCAATACAGACAGTCACTATAAGTCATAGTCCACTACAAACAGTCACCAGGAGTCATAATCCACTACAGACAGTCACCATGAGTCATAATCCACTACAGACAGTGACCATAAGTCATAAGCCACTACAGACAGTCACCATAAGTCAGAATCCACTACTGACAGTCATCATGAGTCATAATCCAATACAGACAGTCACTATAAGTCATAGTCCACTACAGACAGTCACCATGAGTCATAATCCACTACAGACAGTCACCATGAGTCATAATCCACTACTGTTTATGGTAGATCAGCCACAGTCTATATAACTATACCTAGGCCATAATTGCAGAGTGCTTAGTGTGGATGACGAGAACTTTAGACATTGGTTCGAGTCCCTAGTGATCCTTCATTTACTCACATAGGCTGACATGTAAAACGAGCATCGTGTCAGTTGTTAGACAGATCACGATGGATCACAACAGATCACATAAACGGTGTATTGTATGCTCTCGGGGAGTTGTAATTGGGGTCAGATAGTACAAGTCTGTATACAAAGTTGGGAATGGGAAGACGACATTAATGTAAATGGCTTAGAATTGTTTAATGTGACATATTGGCTCCAAATGAGTTCATATCAATGTCGGTAGATAACAAAATATTGAGACACGTTAAATAAATGCTGCTCTCTGAACATTAAGACCATTTTCCATTAACTTCCAGCATCATTGTATCTAATACATTCTAACCTTATCAAATTCATCGTATGTAAACATAATCATGTTCAGCTTTAAGTTTACGTTACAGAAAACAAGTTACAAAATGTTGATATTCAAATATCATACTTCTATAACGTTCAAAACAATTAATTGATGTGAGATTGTTGTTAATAAGTCGGAAGTAATATGAATGTATTAGTCTTTATGTAAATTGGATATTTGATGTGTTTTAATGTTCTATTGTTGTATTTCAACTTTGGATATTTTAGTGGAAAACAGAGTAGAAGATCGGAGGCTTCTGTCAGACAACAAATGGTCCGATCCATCTGAAAAGGTAATGAGGCGAAGTGAAATATGAAATGCCCCTCTGAAATAGATAGTAAAAGAGAAGATACTTAAGATAGATTCTACCAAAACAAAACAGTCTTAAGTCGAATTGTTCTAAGAGGCACATAACAGATAAAACCTCCCCCCCACACACACACTAACTCCTCCCTCCCCCCACCGTCTTAGACCCACACTATAACAGGTACCAAACGCACGTGACCATATCATATTATCCGCTTTTATATCGCACCAAATCGAACATCATATTGTCACAAAAACATCGACCATTATCTCTGACGTCATGACAACATGGCGGCCAAACGACGATATTCTACTAGCTGTTACCATGGTGATGACAATAGCTACGTAAATAGAATCAATGATATCAAAATATCTCTTCTACACATCAGTTAAACAGTTTTCGGTGCTCTCTTTGCACCCCCTCTCTCATCCTCCTGCACTCTTCCTTCTCTTCTCTCCTAGATGAGATGGCTAAAGTTTTTAATGAACTCGAGAGAAGAAGATCTGACGACTGTCAATAAAAAAACAAAGGTTCATCCGACGAGAGATTTAAAATGTGATTCTCTCTCACAGAGTAAATATCACAACACCATCACGTGGCTCTGTGGTGCTCTCTAACGGAGTAAATATCACCACACCATCACGTGGCTCTGCAGTGTTATGGTTGAAGGAAGAGTGGGGAAAATGTGAAATAAAATAAATCACTTTAGGTTTTTAACATTTACCGACCCAACACATAAATAGGCAAGCATTTTTCTGATTATCGTAATTACACATACATGCGCGCGCATATATATATATATATATATATATATATATAGATATATCGTCTAATCCGACCTCATTTAATCTGAAAACCTATGGTTCCGATGAAAAATAATCACAGACTTTTTTTTAGCTTGACCTTTGACCTATAAGTCGATGATAAATAATTCCTAAAATAAAAGTATTTTCAACGTGATCATTTATGGACAATCTGATATATCCCGTCTGTTATAATAAAAATTAGTTTAATGCATCTTTCGACATCTTACAACAAATAATTAAATGTTTTAAATATTGTATGAAATGGGTAAAATATGATATTAAAGGGACAATTCACTTTCATTGCAAATTATAACTGATGTCAAAATATGAACACGATCAACCACATATTAAATAATAAAATGCAATGTGTTAATTAATTGATTATTAATGGTCTATGGGCACCGCCATTTTGAAGCCAAACACATACCGGATCATTGACCTAAAAGAAAACTAGACCGAGACTCAGTCGTATTTGATTGGGCCTCCATGACCAAATAGCGCTGACTTCCGGTATGGGGCAAAAAGCAACGTTGAAGCGGCTGCGCTTCGAGTTTTGAACCTATGAATACGGACATTGATTGTGATGTGTGCATTATACTTCTGTGTGTACAGACAATCTGTATTACTCCTGTCCTATTATATGCCATGAAATATGTAAATGTCGTTTCATGCAAGTCCGTATATCTAGTCTAGTTGGTATCAAACGCCATAGACAGGTCCGGGGGTTCTAGAATAGGCTAAATATAATAATAGTTAAGCTTAATTTCACGCCAAAAACATTTTAACAGCTATTTTAAATGTCTATATAATGAAATTCCTTAAGACTATTGTTTTATATAATCTTGTAACATCTAGCGATCTGTCAGATTGATGTCAATGAACCGACGACGGCGTAAGGTCACAGCATCCCGATCTGACTTGATCGAGATCCAGATGACTACATCTGATGTCAGAACACGTGACTTTTTTTTAATCTTCCCGTCATACAATCTAGGATTCGAGGAAGCCGTAATGGCTACCTTCCAGGAATTAGGATTATTTCCTTATATCTATCATATCAGTTAGAGTTCGTGATCATTATATTAAGATCTAGGGTTATTTTTGTAAACATTACGCATTTAAATCATATTATCTCAAGGTGACCTGTTCCTTTAAACGTATATCGTAATTGATCTTGTAACCTAACAAAAAATGTGTGATCAGCAGTCAATCAATTCGTTTATTTAAAGTTGTATGACAGATAGAATGAAATCATTCATATAAAGCTAGATATTATGTATCATTTAAATAATAAATAACATCAGATAGAAAGCTGATTGGATGTATAATGGATGTTTATATCTGTAAAACTGACTCGACTGCATCTAAAGTTACCAGTTTTAGTTTATGATTTATCAATTGATGATTTTATCAGATTTTATAAAGGACGACTAAACTGTTATTTATGGCAAACAACAAAATTAAAAGTCAAATGCGATTAACCGACATCTTTGTAAAGCGACATTATAGCGCCTGACTAATTTATCGGATTATATTAGTTTGACTGTTATTGTCTTTGTGATGATTTAGACTTATTACTGTTTATATATATATATATATATATATATATAATTATTTAGACTTATTATACTTAGTTTTTATTGACAATATGAATTAACAATTAATTAAAGGTATTTTCCATTATCAGTGATTGACCATAATTTAATGAACATCAAGTCATAATTTTCTCCTCGTTATAATTAAGTGTCATATCTATAAATAACATATAAAAACAGACCAATTAAACTTGAATAAGTCAAATGCTTATTAATAATTACCTTTATAAAATCTTTTAGGCATCAATGTTGTAATTAGTTCTAGATAAAATTATTAAATATGAGTGTTAAGAACCCCCCCCCCTTTATGTTCTTTGTCTGTATCTATCAATCTATTTGAGTTTAATTTAGTCATCAACTATCTAATGTAACCCAACCCCATCCTCGTGTAAAGTTAAACACAATCGCACTCAAACGCTACTCTAACAATAAACACCTTTTAACCTTCAGCTAAATGTCATCAAGCTATACATAAACACAAAAACTCAACATCCAAGTGGTATCCAACCGACTACAAAGTCCTCATCACAGCAGTCTATCCCGTGACTGCTCTAAGGGCGTACCCCGCGGCCAGTCTGTTACCTTATATCAGATATTATGACAGGTATTGTTAAAGGTCATGGCTCTTACCTGGTCTCCAGTATTACAGGTAAATGATAATTAAGTCTTCAGATTACTGATAGATAATAACAGGTGTGAAATATAGATAATATAGTTATTGGTTTATATCCAGTACAGTTGAACACACACGCATACGTACACATGCACACGCACAGGCGCGCATACACACATACATACATACATTGCTCACACACAAATACACATACACCCCCTCCACACACACACACACACACACACCCACACGAGAGAGAGAGACAGAGAGAGAGAGAGAACACACACACACACACAATACCTACACACACAGAGAGAGAGAGAGAGAGAGAGAGAGACATACACACACACACACACACGAACATACATACACATACACACACATAAGCACACACACATACACACAAAAATCACACACACACACAGGGACGCAGCCCGAAATAGTTTGGTTATCAAGAGAAAGATATTAATTACTGATGACACGCTACTGTCATGTTAATCACAAGTCAAAATCCGGTCTGAGAAGATGGAAAATAAAGTAATGTAGTGTAGTGAATAGTGTGGGAGATTACAATCTCGGGCATCCCGAGTTCGAATCCAACCAATCAACAATTGCTGTGTCTCTGGTTCATTGAACTGTAAACAAGTAATGACGAGGATTGTCTTGAATTATTATAAATTGTTTTTCTTCTAAGGTGTACATGTACATCCTTATAATCCGGAAATAAATAAGAAAATCCTTAGATAAGAGGACATACTTACACGTTGTAATCATTACTTATCTGTTATCTATTCTGTAATCATGTCCATCTTATCACTGTGTCTACAAAAATAATATTTACTGGTACCTAGTAATCATATATGGCTACTATATTTCATGTTATCAGCCCTGTAACTGTAATCATTCTGTAATCAAGTTTAGTTTACAACAATATCAGTCTTGTACCTGATAATATCCTGTACCATGACTACCTTTAATAAACAAATATTGGATAAATGATAGATCAACATTTGTTAAAATGTTTTTATCTCAGATATATTTTGATGAGCAACCCCCACGCCCCCTCCAAGTAGAGAGTATGCCTACATCACCCATACAATATCCCCAAAACAACCATACAACAACCATACAACAACCATACAACAACCATAAAACAATCATACAACAACCATACAACAACCATAAAACAACCATACAACAACCATAAAACAACCATACAACAACCATACAACAACCATACAACAACCATAAAACAACCATACAACAACCATACAACAACAATACAACAACCATACAACAACCATGTACCACCTACTTCCATCTTGTTATTATAACTATTCAGTAAAAGATTATCCTTGTATCCATTACCCTGTAACCGTAGCTACCTTGTAGCTATATCTAGCTTGTAACCATAGTTACCTCTATCCTGTCCTGTAACTAAGCTCACTGTGTCTACTTTGACATAAATATATACGATAATATATAACGTTAACAAATATTAATAATATAATACTTTAAATACATTTTAAGATCCTATGATCAGATATACTCTAACGATCTTCCCATAGTATGGATACTACTACTACTACTACTAATAATAATAATAATAATAATTATTATTATTATTATAATTCGTCATAATTATAAAACATTGCCTTCAGCTCTACAAGGTTACGACGATACCATATCAAAATAAAGGAGCTTCTTAAAACATCAAATATGTGTGAAGTATTTATTTATGTATTTGATGCAGAGTAAAATTTGAACGAGAAAAGATGATTCCTAAACACATTCAGTTAGCTCTGTTAGAATATAGTTTATTAATAATAGCATACTTTATAATAATGGCTAACTATTAGATTTAATATATGCCAGAATATAAACAGTAATTGTTATCTTTTAAAGAGGGATTATTACTATTTTACCGGATCTTTCTGGCCATTAAAATGGTAGAAGAACACGAGTGATCGTTACTGGCCGGAATCAGTATAAAAATCAGTTTTATTTTATAGAACACTAACCCAACTTATTATTGTGACTTCTGTGTATATTTCTGCTAAAAATCGTTGAGAAGTTTTTATGCCATAAAGCAGGCAACATTGTTCTTATAATATATATTCTTCCACTCCACAAATGAGGTTCTCTACGATATTAGATGCCGAGAAATATCCATCCCGCACTTTAATAAAGATAGTTCCCGTTTATATTTCCACATTACTACGCCATCTTATTGTAAGAAATAAAGATATATTTGTATTATAATTAACTTGACGTACACAGTTCTTACAAAACTGGTTAAAATGTATTGTAAATACGAAAAGAAACCACAAAAATAGACTAAGCGAAACCCGGAACTACTTCAATTGCACCAATGTCGGACGTAAGTGAATCGTGAACTGGTCTGACAGTGTTTCGTGAAATGTAAAATTGGGTTTCTGCAAATTTTTTTGTAGGTTTAATGCCAGAAAATGTGTGTGATGTTGTTTCTCGTAGAAGATGAATATATCTCATCACGACTAACACCACTTTGTGCAAGATCTGGATTGATTTTAGTCGTGTTAAGATAAATCTATCTGGCACTCAAAACGACGTCAAACTCACCCACACACACGCAAACGCAGACACACGCACATAGGCAAGCAAACAAACACACACACACACGATAGTCCTAGTTAATGATCTTGCTTTTATCTGTTGTACTTAAGACCCCCCCCTCCCCCTCCCACCGTTTTGTATGGACCTGTACAGTGTCGTGTAACATCAACTGCCTGAGGAGTTTACTATTTCTAGGTCCCCGACATGGATCAGACAATCCATTATACTCCATCATCGCCCATCTGTGTCCTAGCTTAGGCTGCCCGTTAGCTAGAGTCAGGGAGTTACAGGGAGGGGGTGATATATGTGATATGATGTGACATGGAAGTGTGACATAAGTAACACAATGTGACATAAAGGAGTGATAATAATGAAGACGAGTTAGTATCATTTGAGAGCTACTAGCTGTCATGTATACTACCGTGTAACCTTTGTTATTGTGATGCGTATGTGCGTGTAAATAAATGAAATAACATTATATATATATATATATATATATATATATATAATGTGGGGGGGGGGCGTGTGCGTGCGTCTGTGTGTTTGTGTGTGTATTAGAGCCATGCACGGGTTGGAAAGCTGAACCCAAACCCGACCCAACCCGCAACTACCCAACCCACTCTCAACCCAAACGCACAAATCTCAACCCAAACCCAACCCGAACCCATACTTAACATGATATTGAACCTGTGCACAAGCCAACCCACACGACTGTAACCCGTACCCAACCCAACCCACAAGACTGTAACCCGTACCCAACCCAACCCACAAGACTGTAACCAACACAACCCAAAATTCCTGTTACTAATATAATTTATTGTAAAACGAACCCAACTTTTCCATTGTAAATTATTCACATCTTTATAACAAAATTCTTTAGCATCCTCTAGTGACTATTTAGTATGATGAATAGCACTATTCATGAATAGGACGTTATTTACACAGACGATTTCAAATTGGATCTTTTAGCAGATACAACATAGCCAACCAGGCTGAGGTTTCACTCACTAGGAGCACTTGTGGCCACGACGCAGAGTGTGGCATAGCCTTCGTGGACTTTTGCCTAGGATTTAGAAATAATGCCGCCTTGTGCAGGATGTGACCTTTCCTCTTATAGCGTTGCAAGACGAGTGTCCTTCAGTGCCACTATGTTGTCACAGTCGTCATCAGCTATCGTACAGTGTTGCTCGAGTTGAACAACCCAAGGGATGACCATATGTAGAGTAGCTATCCGTAAGTTTGGCAGCAGCCATGGTTATCAGTAGCAATAGATGAAATAAAATTACGTCTATTCAAAACATAAGAGCACCTCCAATCAGTTAGAATACAATAATCTACTAATATCCAATAGTAACAAATCCCCCGCAGCATGTATCAGGAATGAAAGAAGACAGTGTGACTGACTTAGTTTTTCTCATATCTTATATAACTAGATATATGTTGGTTGATAGCAATTGAACACAATCATTAGGAGTACAGGTAAATATATATATATATGTTTGTCTATATGTCTACCTGTCTGTCTGTCTGTCTACCTGTCTGTCTGTCTACCTGTCTGTCTGTCTACCTGTCTGTCTGTATCCATATGCATGTTTACATATATGTACGCATACTTGCCTTTATTTATATTTATGTCTCTGTGCCCATCTATGTACGTGTATAAGTACCGCTAATATATCTTACAAGTAACACGCACTCACAGACACATACACACGCGCGCATACCCGCACACACACATGCACACACGCATGCACACACACACACACACAAACAAACACGCACGCACGCACAAAAACACGCACAAACAAACGGGGTTACAACAAAGACTATATTCCCGGAAGTTATTACTAAAAGGTGACACGGTCAAACTATTTTCTATACGTAATAAAGTGATTGCATCATATCGGGAAGAAGACGAGCTAAGCTACAGAGATAATGAGATGATACCGCAGTAGGATACACAGATAATGGGATGATACCATTAGACAGATACATCCCAAAAGAACCCAATCCGCTAAGACGCTAAATCACCAAAAGATGGCAGCAGCAGCGAGAAACTAAATCAGCCAGAAGGTGGCAGCACCATCATTTCTCTCCAGATAATGTAATGACCTTTGTGCCAGCATTTGTCTAAATAGATTAGTGAGCTGGCCGGCGTAGTTCTGTCTTACATTGAGAGAAAATGTCACCTCTGTGCTAGAACAATCAAATTATAACGAAATACATTGATGGAAGGTGACGACAAAACGGCGATGTATGTCAAAGATCATGTATAATTAAACCCTGACATCCAGGCAGATGTGCTGTCACAGATACAGAGATAGACACGTGATAACACGATAAGGCAATACCATTGTCACTTAATAAATCTGGACACCCCCTCATGGGAAAGGTCGCAATAAATATCGAGTAAAGAAGTATTATGAAATAAAATAATTATTACAATATTATGATAGAAATAAAAATCAACAACAACAACAACACACACACACACACACGTTTCAGAAACATAACATCATACGTTCATTACATTATGACTGTATCATAACGTATATTAAGGTTAATTACAAGGCACTATAGATCCATTATGACAATTAAGTTGGAATGTGTGTATTAATCGTTTTGTAGTGTTATCGCTGGTCATCCCTAGGACCTCTAGTTTGTGTGCGTGCAACAGCGCATGTGTGTGCACACACGTATATGCGTGCGTGCGTGTTTCAGTAGTGTGCACATGTGTATGTATGCATGTGTACACGTTTGCTGTTGAGTCCAAATTAAATCATAATAAAGAAAGTAACGATTTATAATATGATTATCTCGTGTTATATATATATATATATATATATATATATATTATATATATATATATATATATAATAAATATATATACATAGACATAGATTTACAGTAAAAGTTGGTTATAAATAACTAGGATGTAATGAAATAGTATCTCGGTCGAAGTGGTTATATAACTCGAAGTGGTTATATAACTCGAAGTGGTTAGCTGGTCGGACCAAACGTCCATTCATTTCCATAGTAAAGAAAATGGGATATAACGATATTTACTTCAATCAATATAAATCGCGCCGGTTATAACGAAATGTGATGTTTGAAATTTCGATTGTCCGTCAGTCCAACGATCGTAATTGTGATCATTGCAATCGTAAATGCAACAAGCAAAATGAAAATAACAATCACATTCAATTGCATTGTTTTGACCACAGAAACAAGCAATTGTTACATTAGGGTTAGAGTAGATGGTGAGTAGATATTGACATCTGTCACTTTAAGTTGACAATTGACAAGGAGGCTTTTCTTGCTGATCTGCGAGTCTCTTCTCTGGTATTGGATCCACCGGATGATGTGGATCATCTGGTGGATCTCTATGATAGTACGTTGAGAGACGTCGTAGATCAACATGCACCTTTAAGGACAAAGGAAATGCCAAGCAGACTAATGCTTCCATGGTATAATAAGATCATACAGGCTGCAAAGAGACACAGAAGGTATTGTGAGCAGCTGTGGATCAGGACCAGTTTGTGTGTTCATTTTGAAATGTTCAAGGTCAGTAAAATTCTTGTTAAAATTACCCTTGCCTCTGCTAAATCTGAATATTATAATAAAAAGATCAAAGCATCCAAGGGAAATCAAAGGACTGTTTTCAGTGTTGTGAATAAAGTATTACATAAAAGTCAAACTGTCCTCCCAAATAATATCAACTCAAATAAAGATATGGCCCATTGTTTTAATAACTTCTTCTATCAAAACATATTAAATATACATAGTGGGTTCCAGTCCAGCACCTTATCACAGGATAAGCCATTGGTAGAAGAGTCCTGCATATCGATGATGGATACATTTGAGCCTTTTACAGAGACTGATATCAGACAGTTGCTGAAAAAGTAATCTAATGCTTTCTGTGCAGTTGACCCTATGCATACATGGCTTGTGAAAGATTGTCTGGATGTTCTGATAAACCCAATTACAAATATAGTTAATAAATCATTATCTCTGGGTGTTTTCCCAAGATCCATGAAAGCTGCCCTTGTAAAACCATTAATAAAAAACCACACTATGCAGGCTGTGCTGATTAAGCGACAGCCTGGGGATTCTCCCCGAACAACAAAACCAACCACACTATGGACTGTAATATTCTAAACAATTACAGACCTGTTTCAAATCTTACATTTTTATCTAAAGTTATAGAAAAGGCAGTTGTTTTCCATCTAAACAAATATTTAATCAATAATAACCTTAATGAATCACTACAGTCTGCCTATAAAAGTGGTCACAGCACTGAAACAGCTTTGGTTCAAGTGAAAAATTATATTATGATGTCAATTTTTCAAGGTAAGCCAGTAATACTTGTTCTTCTGGACCTGTCTGCTGCATTTGATACAGTTGACCATAATGTACTTTTCTCTAGGTTAAAAGACATGTTTGATCTGTTAGGTAAAGTCCTTGAATGGTTTAGATCCTCTCTGGAATAATGCTCCCAGAGAGCGTCTGTTCATGGTATTTTATCTGACATTCAGTTTTTGTTATCTGGTGTACCACAGGGTTCAGTTCTTGGTCCTCTGGTTTTCACAATTATACCCGTCCTCTTGGATCATTGCGCAGCGATATGGGATTAAATATCACTTGTATGCTGATGACACACAGCTGTATATATCACTGGATCCTGACAATGAGTTAAATTTCTCCTCTTCCTTGAAGAATTTAGAACATTGTATTGCCGATATCCGGCTATGGATGACTCAAATCTTCTAAAACTAAATGATAATAAAATAAATATTTTATATTTGGTATCACCACATTGTGTTAAAACCCTAAAGACACCAGCATTACAGATGGGTGCATCTTCGATTACCCCTAATGGGTCAGTAAAAAATCTAGGGGTTATTTTTGACCAATGTATTAACATGCATGAACATGTCACATCAGTATGCCGAGCTGCCTACTACCATCTTAAGAACATCCACTGTTTAAAAGCATTCTTGACACAAGAATCACTTGTAACTGTAGTTCATGCCTTTGTTACATCTCGTACAGACTATTGTAACTCCCTGTTATATGGCATATCTGATTATAACATTAATCGCCTTCAGCGAATTCAGAATAGTGCAGCTCGCATTGTAACAAATACTAGAAAATATGATCATATCACCCCAATTCTTCAAAAACTACATTGGCTACATGTTAGACAGCGAGCGTATCCATTTCAAGATTCTGTTAATAACTTATAAATCTATTAATAATATGGCGCCAGAATACCTGTGTGAACTGGTTTCCATTAGAAAGTCATCCCGAAAACTCACGTCACCCAGTCAGATACTATTGCAGGTGCCAGTGTCTCGGCCCAAGTCATATGGTGATTGTGCATTTAGTGTTGCAGCCTCCACTTTGTGGAATAGGTTGCCGGCAAATATTAGAAATGCGTCGTCTCTTCTAAAAACACACCTATTTAAGGTCGCTTTCACAGATAAATAATTATTATCTTTTAAATCATTACAGGGTTTTTACAGACATATTATTTGGGGTATTATTATATTACATATTATTTGTACAGCGCCTTTGAATGGCTCCTGATAGTAAGGGGGCTTTATTAAATATACAGTATTATCATTATTATTATTATTAAAGGGCATTGTGGCGTATGATAAACTGCGAACTTTGGATTCGCTTGCCAACCATTTTTTTCACCAATTATCGCTCATGCTTCTGTAACTAATATCTGATACATACATGGCATCTAGATTTGAAAACTTCGATAATTTGAAGTAACGTTATTACGAAACGAATTCGCATTCCCCTAGAAAATTCGTTATAACCAACTTCTATTGTAATTATTATTTATACACCAATTAAAGGTTGTCCTAAAGACAACCAAACTGCATACAATATCCTAAATCACTCCGTTTGTTTATTATTTCAAGATCCACCATTCTGATGTGTTTCTATTCAATTCATTCGTTTCCTAAAAAATTCGTCCTAAGCTTATAATTTACAAAAGACTAACATCGGCAGGATATTCTACAACCGATTATATGGCAAGAGGAAGTGCTGAAATTGTTGACTGTGGTCTATGTGTGTGGGAGGGATCTTTAACCAGAATGTGAAGTACATAAAGAAGTTGATTTTGAACAGGACTGTAAATCAGTAAGCAAAACAAATAAAATAAATAAAGTGCCTGATTTATATATATAAAAAAATAGCAACATAAGTACAGTTATGTCACAAAACAGAATCTATGAGAACAGTCTAGTCACAAAACAGAATATATCACAATGCGACAATAAAAAGACAACACAATATTATATTTATATATTATCCGGGTTGTGCTACCTTTTTATACAATAATTAGCACAAATTTCCAAGACCTCCCCCTCATCCAAGGCTCTCGCGATAATGACCTTTACGGCTGCTAATCATTTTCCTAATATATAAAACGGATGAAGGTCAACTAAGGTCAATAAATACCTTGTCGTAATCATCCAGCGGCATTGATGCCCGACATCAAAAGCTAATTAATTAAATATTTTCCAGGTAAGTGGACGAAAACATCGGGAAATGGGAATGAATGCTTCTTCCTGTTTACGAGAAGACTCATTTTGACAACAAACCAAAACAATTACAAATGATTATAACTGAGTTGAAAGAATGTTATTATCTTCATAAAGGGATATAGACCGGTAGGGATATAGACCGGTAGGTACTGAACCCCCCCCTCCCCAACCTGTGTGTGTGCGTGCGTGCGTGGTGCCTGCGGGGTCAAAGAGAACATATTATCAGAGACAGCCCAATGGGTTAGTGGGGATGAGGGATTATTATGGTGTTAAGAGTCTCCCAAAAATGGCAAATATGTATGTTTGATGTGACATGTGTATGTTTGATATGACATATTTTGTTTGATGTGGTATATATTTTGTCTGATGTGACATATTTATGTTTGATGTGACATATTTCGTGTATTATAAACAAATAAAAGATTACTATTTATCATTTATGTTATGTTATACTATGATACGGGGATGGTACTTATGGTACCTATCATATATGGCTGGTACCTATGGTATATATATGAAATACAACTGGTACCTATGCTAGTCAGAAAGGTGGTATAAACACCACACGGCTGGTATCTATATTGTAGGGCTGATATGTCACAAATTATTGATGTAACAACACTGATATCGATGATGTCACAGGGATGGTACCTATGCCATCGAATTGGTAATATCATGCTGTACATAGCGTATATATGTGTTATTGTGACGCGCGTACGCGTGAGTTTGTGTGTGTGAATAAATCGAAACTAACTACAGATTATGCCCCAACATAATTCTATTTAATCTGAGCTACAACCATTATCATATAATAAAAATTGAACTAAATCCATTAACAGTAGATCAGTATTTAACTAAAACCATTAGTCATCAACACAAATCGAGGTAAGATCAATAATATGAAATCAATATTAGACTACTACTATTAACATAGAATCAACAATCGACTTGCTAATTATCAATAATTAATTAATTATAAACAACAATTACCACCTGACTACCATTAATGATACTTATTATAATTTGATGATCATTAATTGTTATTTCTGTTCTTGTCAAAGTAGTTCATCAAATTAATTTATCTAGACATGCTAAACTCATGCTACAATTGCTGTCTTCATATCCAAGTAATCTTCAGACAGATGACTCAAGTACAAACAATTCATGCAGGTAACATTCAGCCAGATGACTCAAGTACAAACAATCCAAATAACCTTCAGCCAGATGACTCGGGTATAAACAATCCATGCTAGTAACCTTCAGCCAGATGACTCAAGTACAAAAAATTCATGCATGTAACTTTCAGCCAGATGATCTGGGTACAAATAATCAATCCAGGTAACCTTCAACCAGATAACTCATGTACAAACAATCAATGCAAGTGACCTTAAGCCATATGACTCAAATACAAACAATCCATGTAGGCAACCTTCAGCCAGATGACTCAAGTACAAACAATCCAGGTAACTTTCAGCCAGATGACTCAATTACAAATAATCTAGGTAACCTGCAGCCGAAAAGTCTTGATAAATGTCAACAACAAAAAGATGCACACAAATAAGATGCCCCATTATCTAGTAGCATCTTTTATCTAGTTAATGGTTGTGTATAAGATTGTTTGAGAGAAATAATAACCAGATTGTAAACAACATCTTGTAGCCAAGATAAACATCCTACATCATCTTGTAGCCAAGATAAACCTGGTACAACATCTTGTAGCCAATATAAACATGGTACACCATCTTGTACTCAAGATAGACATCGTACAACATCTTGTAGTCAAGATAAACATCGTACAACATCTTGTAGTCAAGATAAACATCTTACAACATCTTGTAGCCAGGATAAACATGGTACAATATCTTGTAGCCAAGATAAACATGGTACAACATCTTGTAGCCAAGATGAACATGGTACAACATTTTGTAGCCAAGATAAACATCTTGTAGCCAAGATAAACATGGTACCATATGGAACACGGAATAAGACAAGAAAAATTACTTTTAACGAGTTAATAGTCACCATATCAGCTGACTGAGATCCAGCTAATAGTAATATTATAATAGATCTAGGAATAGAATAATAATATTATAATAGTAATAGGATAATACAAATTTCCCCTTTTAATGCCACTTTAGTGCGAAGGGTAAGATAAATAAGCTAAGCACAACTGAAATGAAATGAAAGATGAAACATCCTCCATAAACAGGTTGGTCAGGATTTAAATCTTAGTATTGACAGTTAGGTCTTGGAGACGTCTTAGTAGATGAATCGAAATACAATGGAGAGCTAGTTTATAAATATATTGGATGAAGTATATTTAGCACATTGTTACTGACTGACAATAAACATATTAAATGTGTGGGAATCTCCAATATGGGAATCTCCAAAATAAACATTAGAATCATGTCTTAGATATTCAATTATTATGGTTATGACAGATTAATGACCTCTTTAAGCAAAGTGATAATACTTATAACTCATCCAAAACCCCTTATCACGTCGATAATAATGGAACAAAAGATGACACTCTGGTTTAAAATACAATCACTGTTAGATATGATAAAATATAAACCCTCAGCCTCTATCCCACTCTCTGTACCTTTAATATATCATTATAGGATCAAAGATCTACTTAGTTATAAAAGGTTGTCACAGAGACTATCTTTTATTGAGTTGTGATCATTGTGAGTATGATCGAGACAACTCGTAGATGCCAAGATCTAAATGATATCAGATAATAATCTACCAATATGACAACAAAACAAAAATATATAATACAGTCATCTCTCTCTCCCCTCCCCCACTCCCTGTCTCTCTCTTTCACCTCCCCCACTCCCAGTCTCTCTCTTTCCCCTTCCCCACTCTCTGTCTCTCTCTTTCTCCTCCCCCACTCTCTGTCTCTCTCTCTCCCCTCCCCCACTCTCTGTCTCTCTCTTTCCCCTCCCCCACTCTCTGTCTCTCTCTTCCTCCCCACTCCTGTCTCTCTCTCCCTCCCCCACTCTCTGTCTCTCTCCCTCCCACTTCTGTCTCTCTCTTCCCTTCCCCACTCTCTGTCTCTCTCTCTCTCCTCCCCACTCTCTGTCTCTCTCTCTCTCCTTCCCCACTCTCTGTCTCTCTTTCCCCTTCCCCACTCTCTGTCTCTCTCTTTCCCCTTCCCCACTCTCTGTCTCTCTCTTCCCTTCCCCACTCCCTGTCTCTCTCTTTCCCTCCCCACTCTCTGTCTTTCTCACCCTCTCTCTGTCTCTCTTCTCCTCCCCCACTCTCTGTCTTTCCTCTCCCTCCCCACTCTCTGTCTCTCTCTCCTCCACTCCCTGCTCTCTCTTTCCCTCCCCACTCCCTGTCTCTCTTCCCCTCCCCCACTCTCTGTCTCTCTCTCTCTCCCCTCTCTCTTTCTTATTAGGAGAATGTCTTCAATATAAAAATTGTCCTTTTGATATTCTCAATGTAAATATAATATTAATTTAAAGTTTATTAGATGACATAACTCTATAGTGTACAATTTAATACATTTGTATCTAAGACACAGAATACTTATTTTCCAATTGATCTTAATTAAATAATCTAATATGATGATTCTCTGTAATTAAGATAACTCATCTTATCAGAAAGACAGAGTGACAAGATATCAAGTGAGATAAATGAGATTAGTCACTCAGAATGATAATAAATCATCTTTCGATAAAACTCTATCTATCTACTAAATTCATCTGACCAACTTAACTGTATAATCCCGCAGTAATGTATTCATCATTGATGTCTACGTTGTTCAAATCATCATCATCCATGACACATCATCACTTACCTGTTCCCAATCAGACAGACACTACCTTATACTTAAATATCATCTTGACCTACTTCAGTACTCTTATAAAGTCATATCTTCCATTGGATCAGACCCACTCTACAGTATATATATATATATATATATATATATATATATATATATACACACTTCAAGTGGGTGAGCAATTTAAAATGAGAATTTCAAAACAAAAATGTTCTCATATGTTAGAAACTAAACACGGTCTGAGATAATGTCGTATTGTACAGGGTGGTGTATGCTGGTACAGGCTGTTACATCTAGAACACCGTACTACAATGAACACAATCCCATTAACACCACAGCTCAACCTGATCAAAGGCACGGCAAAGGTCAAAGGTGATGAACTTACCTGAAAAGAGATAAATGAAATATATGACTAAAAAGGGTGAATTATAAATAACATTAAAATTATTATGCCCTACTATTAATATGACAATAATATAGTTACAAGTGACAATTCACATATACATCCCACAAACACAGGCATCAGCCAGATTTGAACCCAGAATCTTGATGTTTGCAACAGGGTGGTCTAAACATTCCACCATCTATATTTTCATTTATGTTGAAATGATTCTACTGATAAATAATGAATTAAATATTATATTAATCACACACACACACACACACACACACACACACACACACATTTCTTGTACACGTACATATAACAATGTATCTAATATTCCTAAACAAATACATCATTTTACATCACAAGAACTCACTAATCAATGTTTACAATCAAATATAATAATAACATATGTTATTATATTAACTCAAACAGTTCAATAAGAGAGTGTACTTTATTTTTTTTCTTTCAGCCATTATAATAACGATAGAAACATCAACATTCTTTAAACAACCAACTGTAAATAAAAGATTATGTAAAATAAATATTAATTCAATCTTATCTTTTGTAATGTTGTCTAATGAAATTTTACTAAACAGAGGGTATACTATATTTGAGTGATTTCTTTATTTAGCCATTTACCTTTTCAGATATAATTAAATATTATGTAAATAGATGTAAATGTTGTACATAAACATAATAGATTAGCATAGTATATTAACAATAGATGTCACCGTTGTGTCAAGATTGTGTCAGCAATAAAGGTAGCAGTTAATTGACACATCTTAATGGCACTTATTTTACATCCACACCTTATAAACCGATAAAATATAATTAGTGCAGTGTTAAACTGTCACAATATTTACATTAAAAACATTCATGGCATAAATAATAAATTCAATAGATCAATGATATAAATGATAAACATATCTTTCATACACACAAATAGGCATAAAACCATACACGTTTTTTTAAAACTGAATCATCAATATGAGATATGTTTGTATAAATAAATATCACATCATACTTTATCAAGTATTAATCACCTCAGGTAAAGCTATAGAGTAGAGTTTTAATTTGAATAGGAATGTGGATTAATCACCAAAATAAGAATAATCTCTACCGATTGTTGCGTTTATTGTATAATATAAAATTACAGGCACTGATCTAAGATGTTTATTGCATAATATGAAATTAGTAACTGATCTAAGATGTTTATTGTATAATATGACATTACAGTCACTGGTCTAAGATGTTTATTATATAATATGACATTATATCCATGTATCTAAGATGTTTACATTCAAAATAAATTACCAGATCTGCTTTCCTCAAATAAATTACAATTTATTTTAGATCAATAATATTTGATACATTGTTGATTCGGCTATAAAACTTAAAAACTTGTAGCTATCTAATAACAGAAGAATTTGTTTAACATTTGCCTATTTATAATTTGAAATTATGATTATAATAAATATAAACATCAATGTATTATTGTGAACCTTTATTTGGCTAATTTATCTTACCTTGTTTAGAAGAGTAACTTCAAAATGACGTATATCAACATTTCCTATTGCTACACCACATCTAAGATTACCTTTTATTTCTGTGTGTGTGAAGATGAGACTCTAACATAGAACCTGTGTACATTTGTTTTCTAAGATTATCAACTCAGCTACTGTATCTCCATAGAAATGACAGATGATCTGTTATATAATTCATATATTTAATATTTAATCCATTTCCATAAATCTTGTTCTGGTCAGTTATAATTTTATTGGTACAACTTTAATGTTTCTATGAGCATCAAGGTTAATAGCATTATAGTTACCTTTATTTATCTTCTAATTGATTATTATCTATTTTAATTACATGATTGCTCTCAAAATAAATTGATATCATACTGAACTAAACTTGTTTTAAATTAGTTTGTTTTTTGCTGTAAACATTTCAGCCAGTATCACCAATCTATTATGACTAATGTAAACAATATGTTCAATGAGTAAATTATGAATATGCTGACCTACACTTAGTTATATATATATATATATATATATATATATATATATATATATATATATATATATATATATATGTATATATATATATATATATAAATTAGGTTTCTGATTTTTAGTGCACACATTAAAGGATTTTTCTCTCTCTCTCTGTGTGTGTGGTTTTTTTTGCGTGTGTGTGTGTGTGTGTGTGTTTGCGTGTGTGGTTGTATTATATATTTCTGAAGTGAGTTAATTATGTAACATTATAAACAATTGCTACAATCTCACCAATCACTGATGAAGATGTGGCTGGATTATAAAAAGATGAAGTCTAAATGCTGTGTATCACTATAATATTACTCATCTTGTGAGTGAGTGAATGAGTAAGTGAGTGAGTCAGTCAGTCAGTAAGTTGTTTAGCCCCATCACCTGTCACACCTGAGATATGAGATCTAAGATAAGATCAACACAAAGAGAGGAAACTAAATTAAATTAAACTAAAATTTGTAAGTGTATAATCTAATCATTGTCTTTGTATTACATTAAGTTACCTTGTATAAAGAGTTCCATTGTCACCGAGTTTTAAATTTATTATTAAATATTTAGTGAATTATGTGATTTTTTTTTTTGGGGGGGTGACACTGGGGGAGGAGATATTCCCAGTAACAGAATTTTTCACAGAGATGAGCAAAGAGATAGGTAAGTTATGAAACTAATAATTATAAATTGAAATGTTTGTTCACCATTATTGTACTCCTTCAATTTACATATTACATTATTATTATATCTCTTCCGGTGTATATAATATTGTTATTCTCATAAGAGTTTATTCATATTTCATAATATCACACACTCATACCTTTACATATACGACATAAGATGTACAAATCAATAATGAAATACCTTTACCCAGTCAACAAAGTAATCAATATCTCAACCACCCACACATGACACCTACCCCCCCCCCCTCACACATAACTAATCTGAGAGAGATCTCTGATAGATAATCAAATGTTTTGTATTTCTATCATTATTATTATTAGCAGTCACATAGCACTATAATAGAAGTTTGTTTACATGCCTTGATTTATGTTACTTATAATATATATATATATATATATATATATATATATATATATAGAAAACGTGCCGTAATCCACTGCTAAGTACCATAGAGGAATACTAATTATTTCACCTTAAAGCAACAGATTAACACGGTAAAAATCACAGAAGATTAAATGTCTATAAGAAATAAATGCTTCACCTATAACAACCTGTACAGGTATATAAACACAGGTCGGTTTATAATAGCTTTGATTTATTGTCCGTCAAAGAATATAACATATAATTGACCTGTTTCACTCGATGCTAGTGTCAATCACATATACACGACATCTATCAATTAGGTATATAATATAGGTAGTCTATAGTCTGTGTGTGTGTCTTCGGTATATACAATGTGTATCAATACCGACAGTTCTGCGATATATATATATATATATATATATATATATTAGGTGACGGTTCATTATGCAGTAACAAGTGTTAGTTTGTTTATACAGGTGTATATAAGATGTTCAAATGTTTAAATGATGTAGAGGTGTACATATGATGTAGAGGTGTATATATGATGTACAGGTGTATATATGATGTACAGGTGTATATATGATGTACCAGGTTTAAATGTCCATGTTTGTTAAGCATTATGTCAATCACGCAGTCTCTCCATGTCTGTTCGTGTATCTGTCTGTCCATCCGTCCATCCGTCCGTCTATCTGTCTGTCTGTCTGTCTGTCTGTCAGGTCGCATAAGATTATATATATTTTAGTAAGAATATTATATCGTTTAAAACGTATTATTTATTTAATATAGATATCACACACACACACACACAGTTTACCATGATAAGAGTTAGCCTGTTGTACTGTTGGTAACACCCTGGCTTCCTTCCTAGTACCAGAACTATTACGGTACGATCCCGAGATCTCCTGTGGTAGTTCGGTGATCTCTTCCAGTTCCTGAAGGAACATCTGGTTCCTTCCAGCCAACACAGCGTTAGCACTCCTCACTTTCCGCCGAGACAACAACTTTCTGTAGTGTGAGTACATGATGTTTTAGAGATGATACTTTAATCTATTCTCTATCTATCTATCTATAATCGTCAAGAGATAACCTGCTCCATCAGGCGGGAATCTCAATCATAACATTGATACAGGAACTCTGATACCAGAACATTATAACATCATCATCATCGCATTTGGTCATCATATAAACAGATCCACGTTTTGGGATATCCGTTCGGTATCCAGTTAGTTGATACAAACAGCCCTGGTGGCATAGATTAGCTGATATAAACAGCCCTGGTGGCATAGATTACCGTGGACGTGTATGTGTTTGTCGTATGTCGAATACGACAAAAACTGTCATAGCTTCTGGTATTGTGACCCAGCGGGGGGGGGTGAGCTAAGACCTATCACATGTAAGGTGGGATTAGAGAGAGAGAGAGAAGAGAGAGAGATTGTGTGCCAAATTATGATATTATGACTATGATAATATACCAACCAACATAGCAGCGGCTTATTGAATCTGATCAATGATTGTTCAACCAATAAATTATTGTACACTTCATGCGCGAGTGTGTGTGCGCGCGCGCCCGTGTGTGTCGGATATCAATTACTGTCGATATATCATGACATGTCAACGATTATTGAGCGGCCGCCACCAAGTAACTATGTTTAATGCACCAAATCCATACGACAATCGGCACGAGGTGGCGAATCGTGTTGTTGACGAATAGTCCCCGAGTTAGGGACGGCGAGAACTGGGGACGATTTGTGTTTTGACGACAACTGAGACGAACTGGCATTGTCTAATACGACATGACATAGAGTATAACAATCAGTAATTATAACTGATAAAGTGTTAATAAAATGTCACATCAATTGTAACAGACACGGTTCCTGATTGCCTTCATACTTGTGTGCACATGCCTGCATGTGTGTTAAGAGATTCAGCGGGGGCACACCTTTACGAAATCAACAGGCGCGATTACATCATCTGGATGATTAATCAGTGTATTTAATAAAAGGGGCCGACTTTTGTATTAATACACGTGTCATGTTATTACTGATATAGATAACATGTTGTATTTTGTATGTGTTTTATGACAAATACACGTACGTATGTTAACTGTTTTTCCCATTCGAATTATGGAAATATACATTTAATTAAATGTATTAATCATTTATGTTCATTACACATGTCTGAGCATATACAGTACCTATCTGAATTCATCCCCCTAATGAACTGACCAGTTTGAATTCGCGATTCAAGGTTTTCTGTGCCAGTGCCTTATTCCACACTGCGCGCACACACACACACACATGACATGGCACTGAATCAGAGTACTATGACTCATACAGCTATACAAATCCACACTTCTATATATCTATACTTTCTTTTTACGTCTGGGTTACTCTTCAGGGCATTAACTTTATCGTATTGGACAAATACAGCCACCTTTGTTTAGGTGATCCTACCAATTACATCCTAAGCTAAGATATATACAAATGGTGGCTGTTTACATGCAAATATGTTTGGGTGCATCCGTACTTGCATGCATGCTACTGTTCCGCGCATCCCATTTCCAGACACACACATTAACGAGCAAACTGTACTATAGAGGTTCAATGGCGTTCCTGATGAACTGTCTATGGTGATCTAAAGTTGTGTATTAATGAATCTGTCGAAAATCCAATAAAATTAAATGACCCAGACACGTGTCTCGTCTTCTTTTGTTGATAATGATGATGCTACCTATTACTTATCACAGCATCATGCCAATTAGTGACATCATACCTGTCAGTCACGAACACCACACCCGTCAGTCACGAACATCACACCTGTCAGTCACGAACATCACACCTGTCAGTCACGAACATCACATATGTCAGTCACGAACATCACACCTGTCAGTCACGAACATCACATCTGTCAGTCACCAGTATCACACCTTTCAGTCATCAATATCATACTTGTCTATCACTACCGTCACAACTGTCAGTCACCAACATCACACCTACCAGTCAACACAACACCTGTCAGTCAACAACATGACACGTGCCAGTCAACAGTATCACAACTGTCAGTCACCAACACCACACCTACCAGTCAATAAAACACCTATCAGTCAACAACATGACACTTGTCAGTTACCAGTATCACACCTGTCAGTCACCAGTATCACACCCGTCAGTCACGAATATCACACCTGTCAGCCACCAATATCACAAATCAGTCATAACTTGAAATCTGGACTGATGAAAGTCAATTATGTAATAATAGCTTTATTGGTGGTGTGTGCCCGCATATATATATATATATATATATATATATATATATATATATATATATAATATATTAGGCAGAGTCGGAAAGATGAAACTATTAAGATCAAATTATATATATATATATATATATATATATATATATATATATATATTAATGTTGTTGTTGTTGTTATTGTTGTTAAATCACCTCTGTGTTTGCGTGAACAATTCGCAATTTTCAAAGATTTAGTAATAATATTTTTATGTTCATTAACTAACAACATGGTTAATAGAGACTCATAATTCCTTTGTAAATATCCAGAAATATGTCTATATTCCAAAATATCGTTGGTGGTCCAATTAGATAAACGACTAGATAAGATGAACTGGTTCTGAATAGATAACAGATGAAATTAAAAAAGGGCAACTTTATTATTAACTGTCAAATGATAAGTTTTTTTTTAAATATTTTCGCCAACCACAATAATAACTTTAATATAGATATTGGATTATAATTATAAGTTGATTAAGTGCAAACATACACAATCGATTAATTAGAATTGTCAAGAGATTTTGTTGTTTTTGTAAATAAATATACCACTAACAGCTTCTCATATATTAAATCTCTTACTTTTTATACTTTTTTAAATAGTACTACATAATATATATATATATATATATATAAAACCTTTTTAATAACAGCAATGGGGTCGCGGTGTTTTACAGGTCACCACAGGTGAGCTGCTGCCTACTTTTTATAAGGGTTCTTCTACTCTATTCCCTACTGAAAAAGGTATATATATATATATATATATATATATATAAAGACAGCTTAGAAATGTATAAGATTAATATTAATTGTGCCATCTACACTAATAATAGCTATTATTAATTATGTATTAGTAGTTTGAGGTCATCAGAAGCCCTAATGTAAACATTCAATCGGGACATGTTTTGTTCTAGACACGTTATCTTCTAGACAAATTCTCTTCTAGACACGTTTTGTTCTAGATACCTTCTTTTCTGACAGTATATTGTGTCTAACCGAGAACAGCACCTGCTTAATAATGCTGTATGTTCTAGACAAATGTCTATCAGTATATTAGACATATACAGCTATATATTTGATCTTTACCGTCCCTGTTACTGACCCAAGATTAATAATGACAATCTATTAATATCTCATCTTTATTATCTACTTCATTTTAGTAGTTTCGTTATGATGATGATGATGATGATGATGATTTGTAAAAAAATCGTCAACTAACAGAGAAAGAAATGAGATCATATTTAATATTTTGTGTGTCATTAAAGAAATGGTACATTAAGTAACATTATAGAGTATTGTTAACCTCTGACCTTTATGATTAGGCTATGCTCGGCCCATTCTGGTCAAGATTTCATTTTGAAATAATCATTTCCAAAGCAAATCCGGCACTACTGCTCTAAGAACTTACAATTTTCACTAGTAACTTACGTATTTTTATATTACACTGACGGTTCTTATTCGTTTGGACAAAATTTACCCCCCCCCCTCTCTTGATCCGGATTTTTATTACCAGATATCATCATCAAGTCCTTGCTAAGTATTCTTGTTTGATCGAATGAATGAATGATTGATTGATTGATTAATTGCGTGCTTGATTGATTGCGTGCTTGATTGATTGCGTGCTTGATTGATTGATTGATTGATTGATTGATTGACTATCATATAACTGTAACACCCAATGAGAAAGCATGTGATCAGCAGCCAGTTGGTCGATTTGAACTGGGGATCTCCCAGTTTGACGTAAAACACTTAACGACTGAGCTGCTATCTTCTTGTTTCCTCTCAACAAAAAACAAACAAACAAATCAACAAAATAACAAATCAACAAACACAAAAAAAAATCAACAAAAACAAACAAACAAATCAACAAACAAACTAACAAACACTTACAGATCACCTTTTAGTTATGTCATCCCATCCTATCTTATACATAATTATCACAGACAAAAGAGCTCATCTTCAATTACAGCCATTTTCTTCCCTATAATTCCTCACGTAGCCTTCTATATGTACATGTACATCTAGATGTACATGTACACTTACATCTTGATGTATATATATATATAATTAACAAGAGCCGAGATAAAAGCTTCTATATATGTACATCTTGTCCTCTAAAGACAATAACAATATACTATGTTAAGACCTGACTATAGAGAGTCAGTCTATCGGTTTATAGTTAATGGTATTAGTTGAGGATGAGGCAGCTAAAACAGAAACAACGACAACAATCTCTTAATGGTATCAAAGGATATAGAGACAGACGGACGGACGGACGGACGGACGGATAGAGCGAAGGAGAGACAGATGGATGGACAGACGGACGAACGGATAGGCAGAGATAAAGGAACGTAAAGACGCATCGACATACAAATAAACGGATATAAATAAGAGGGGGGGTGTATAATACATTATGAAAAGAGGGGGGGAGGTGTATAATACTTTGTGTAGAGAGGGGGGAGGTGTATAATACATTATGAAAAGAGGGGGGAGGTGTATAATACTTTATGTAGAGAGGGGGAGGTGTATAATACATTATGGAGAGGGGGGGGAGGTGTATAATACATTATGGACAGAGGGGGGAGGTGTATAATACATTGTGGAGAGAGGGGGAGGTGTATAATACATTATTGAGAGAGGGGGAAGGTGTATAATACATTATTGAGAGAGGGGGAAGGTGTATAATAGACTATGGAGAGATGGGGGAGGGGCTGTATAACACATTATGGAGAGAGGGGGGAGATTTATAATACATCATGGTGAGAGAGAGGGGGGTATTAATACACTATGGAAAGAGGGGGAGGTGTATAATACATTATAGAGAGAGGGGTGAGCTGTGTAATACATTATAGAGAGATGGGGGAGGTCTACTGAATCAAATGCCCAAATGAGTATACAGTTCACAACAAACTGAGATAAACGCTTATATCTAGTATAAATTTTAATAATTTGTCATCTAATAAACAAAATTAATAAAAACTCGAGATGAAGTGAAGTCTCTAACATCCCTTAACAGTTATATAGTACATTGTTTAATACGGCCACTGTAGATTACTGTCAATAAATATACAGTACTCATTATTGGAATATACTCTGAGTTCTAGCTACCCATCGTTGTCAAGATAATCTAAGGTTTTTAGTTCCGGTAAAACTGTAACACTATATTTGATTTGATTCAAATACAGAGTCGATGATAAGAATATTGTTATTTTTTGGTATATCATTAAATGAAGTTATATAAACATCACAATAAATTACTATTTTCAATCAGAACAAAATTTTCAAATCCTGAATGTATAAAATGAACTTGAACTGGGAACTGAACGATATAATTTGAATTTCTAATGATCACAGTATGATTCGAACCTAAAACATCCATGTTATGATCTCACATCATACTGAGCTGTTATGTGTCGGTAATAGTACAAAGGTAATCGTATATGTTAATTATATCTCTCGGTTGCAAAAGTTGCAAAATGTTTTTTCCGCATCTCATATAGTGCGTGCTCGAGTACTCGCGCGCATAAGCGCGCGCGCGCGTACACACGCACACACACAGAGAGAGAGAGAGAGAGAGAGAGAGAACGTATAATGTCCCTGCCCTAGATAACCCGTAATTTCTTGAAAATGTTTAATCTGTTAAAAAATTCACCTGGTCAACTTTGATTTCTGAGATAAATAATTTTTTTTAGATTTTAAAGACGGCTTTTTATTTGATTAAATATTTAATAATAATCTGCTTTGCCGAAGTATTATACATGTATGTAAATTTATATATAAATAATTCAAGAGAAATACATTTCAAACCATATTTGGAATTGCTGGGGGGAACTCGTGGCATAAAGTATTAATAGTAGTTTGTTGAATTGTAGTCATCAAACACTAAATTCTGTCAATCTCTGGATCTGTTCCCGTTATGATGTCATTTAAATGATATATACACACACACATACTGGTTAAGTAATAAGATACCGATTGACGACGATTTATGTTCTTTAAGGGACAATTCTTAAACATTAATGTCAGAAGAGATAGCAGTTTAACATAAAGATTACTAATAATCTATAGAAGATTTTTATCTGATCTAGTTATCTCCCCAGACAGTAATAACATCTCAACAGGATATCTCAGGTGAGATTAAGCATGACATTGCACGATCTGTGTTGGCATTATTAAAGTTCTGATTGGTTACTATTATTTGTATGATTATTATTATTATTATTATTATTATTATTATTATTACCATCATCGTCATAATCATCATCATCATCATCATCTTCATAATTATTTATTTTTATGGCTAAATTTAAATAAGATTATTTTAGATCGTCGTTTCTGAGAAGGGCATGCGGTGTACATATTTTGTATTTGACTAGTTCCAGAATAATAAACCACTCACTCACTCACTCACTCACTCACTCACTCACTCACTCACTCACTCACTCACTCACTCACTAACTCACTCACTCACTCACTCACTCACTCACTCACTCACTCACTCAAAATGGGGTTTATAAACATGGTGAATTATTGTTGTGTCGTTAGTTGCATAAGGCGTGGAAGTAAAAGTAATACAAAAGGAATACCTTTTCATCGGTAACTATAAGGAACACATTTAAAATAACCGTTAAAACAATTTTAGCGGGAAATTAACCGTAACTATTATTATTATATTCACCCTATTTGACAACCCCCGGCCTATCTCTGGCGTTTGATCCCAACTAAACTGGATCTACGGATTTGCATAAAACGAAATTTACATATTTGATGGCATATAATAGGACAGAAGTAATACGGATTCTCTGCACACACACAATTATAATGCACACATCACAATAACTGTCCGTATTCATAGGTTCAAAACTCGAAGTGCACCCGCTTCAACGTTGCTTTTTGCCCCTACCAGAAGTCAGTACTATTTTGTCGTGGAGGGCCATTCAAACACTAGTGAGTGCTCGGTCTAGTTTTCTTTCAGGTTAATGATATATCCTAAAATTAACGGCCTATTTTAAGATGGCGTAGTAATATTGACATGACAACTAGGAGGTCGAGCAATGGAGGTTTAGATATATTTAAAACGGAAACAAATCAGTCCCCAAATAAAATATAGATAAGAGATATATTAGCAAAAGTGGCTTAAAGTCAGAGAAGTATATTTACATAAATAGAGCCCACGTGATGTCCAGCTGTCAGGATCATTCCAGAACTATATATCCGGTCACTAAAATAATGACCAAATGTGAATCACAAAACACAAGCAAGTAGACGGATCGTGATACGAAAACAAGAACATGGTATACCGAGGGAATATGATGTGGATCATAGTCTCTATCGGGTCGGGATTCTTATACCCTGGATCATACGCCATGTTTGCTCCAGAACACACGGACCAGATATGTATCACCCAACGACGCAGTAAACCACTTCTGATTGCTCGTAATCCTGGTTTACTGAAGTAAACAAATATCTGTCATTCCTTATCTATCAGTTTGTATTAAACTGGTAGCCATTGTGACCTGATGTATACATACGTGATTATAATAGTAAGGTTGAAGGCTGGATGATAACTGAGTGAGTTAGCTTCAAAATAACTACTCTCTATCTCTCTTTCTCCACACACACACGCACGCACACACACATACATACATACATATATACACACACGCACACACACACACACACACACACATATACACACACATTAGCCCAATAAAAATAGTACACTTTATTATCAAAATACAAACACAACCACACAACACAGACGCCAAATCCTGGATGTATCAAGCTTCAGTTGTTAGCAAAAGATTATAATATCTTATCAAAGACAGACAGACAGACAGACAGACAGACAGACAGACAGACAGACAGACAGACAGACAGACAGACAGACAGACAGACACAACACGTGAAACAGAGATCATCAACATAACAGACAAGTACATGAAACTAGACAAAATACAGAACATGTCACAAACGTGAAACTGAGAACACCAACATAACAGAACAGTGTCACAAAACGTGAAACTGAGAACACCAACATAACAGAATAGTGTCACAAAACGTGAAACTGAGAACACCAACATAACATGAATAGTATCACAAAACGTGAAACTGAGAACACCAACATAACAGAATAGTGTCACAAAACGTGAAACTGAGAACACCAACATAACAGAATAGTGTCACAAAACGTGAAACTGAGAACACCAACATAACAGAATAGTGTCACAAAACGTGAAACTGAGAACACCAACATAACAGAATAGTGTCACAAAACGTGAAACTGAGAACGCCAATATAACAGAAAGTGTCACAAAACGTGAAACTGAGAACACCAACATAACAGAATCAGTGTCACAAAACGTGAAACTGAGAACACCAACATAACAGAACAGTGTCACAAAACGTGAAACTGAGAACACCAACATAACAGAACAGTGTCACAAAACGTGAAACTGAGAACACCAACATAACAGAACAGTGTCACAAAACGTGAAACTGAGAACACCAACATAACAGAATAGTGTCACAAAACTGAACTGAAACACAACATAAGACAGTAAAACTATGACACCAACATAAACGGTGATAAAGCATTACAAACGCCATGAACCCCCCCCCTCTGACTAATGGCTTGAGGGATATAAGCATGTTATATCAATAATTCATAGAGCTTTGTTAGCCACAGAAAGGAAGGAAATCTTTGCTATAATGGTGACATTTGGTTGGAGATTAACGAAACAAGAGTAATATATATATATATATATATATATATATATATATAGTTGTAAGCAGAACCTGTCTCCATGGCAACTTCATAAGGGAACTTGTTTACAGGTTTTAAATGCCAATATACTTTTATATTCAGTAACACAATCACACGAACGCATTTGAGGGCCACGATTTTCACGAGTAAGCTTTTTCCTTTTGGCCTCTATCCCGGGAATTTCTTTTTTGTAAATAATAATATTCAGTCATGATAACTATATTGAAAGCTATGTACGTATAACGTGAATTCTGAATGAATTGAAATCAAATAAAATTAGACAAAGGACTTCCAAGGAGTACGAGCATATCTAAGATATATATATATATATATATATATATATATATAAACTATATTTATCGCCATCAATCATCAATATGTACAGATCTTGTTCATATCAAATATAACATAATACAGTTACACCACGCCATTATATCAGGAGTTACTAGTCACTAGAGGGCAGCACCAGCTAGTGTGTGCGGCCGTCACTTCTGTTCCGAGCCAACACGTCTACCCACTAATCAGTTTATCAAATATCGATATCTTTTCTCTGTGGATTTGTTCTGGCTTAATATCTGATTGTAATATTTCTGGAGCAGTCTCCACCTTCACCCATCATCTCATCAAGTATTTCTATGTCATAAATATATTTATTTTCTTTAATTTATTTCTCATTAACATGAGGGTTATATTTTTTTTTGGGGGGGGGGGTTAAATATCGGTGTTTTCAGAAGATAATGTTCATTGGGAAGGAAAAGAGAGACATTTTAGTAGAACAACAACTACTATTCCTAGTGCTACCACCAGCACTACTACTACTACTACTACTTTTAATATTAATAATATTATCACTACTACAACTAATTGCTGCAGTATTTTCTCAATCATACACTTATTGAGTTACTCATCCACTCACCTATCCACTCACTCACTCATACACTTACTCACTCATTCACTCACTCATTCATTCATTCACTCACTCACTCACCCACTCACCTTCAAAGATTTATATATTTCACTGTGTCTAAAATGACAATGCAACCCAAATATTTAACGTTGTTCATTACTAATTACTGCAGATAAATATAAGTTTCTTTGTATGTAATAATAATAATAATACAATAATAATAATAATAATATAAATAATAATAATAATAATATAAATATACCAAAACCTTTTTTAATTCGATAAAAATTATAAAATTATAAAGTTGATGATTATGATTAATATGATAATGACGACAAAGACAGGAATGATAATAACTTCAGTTATTATCATAACAATCAGAATCTGAATTAGAAATAAATGGGAAAATGTTCCAATATTTATAATCAAAACAGCCATTAAGCAGACACGAGTTTTAGAAATAAATCAAACAGTGATCGGTCAAAAATCGATAACATTCTGACTCCTGACTCCGAGACCAAAAATAATAAATATTATCACACAAAACGTGAACTAATCATAGTCTAACAGATATTTATTATCTCCCAGCCCGACTAGTAACCATTTCGTTGATGTCGTCATCGTCATTTCGTCTTTTGACAAATCAGTTATGTTTTAGCTGAGAGCCATATGACAAGCCAGTTATGTTTTAGCTGAGAGCCATATGACAAGCCAGTTATGTTTTAGCTGAGAGCCATATGACAAGCCAGTTATGTTTTAGCTGAGAGCCATATGACAAGCCAGTTTAGTTTTTATTAGTATCGAGTTTATAGTGCAGAACGGCGTCCGTATTCTCCAAGATTTTTTCCAATGATTTGTGTTTTTTCAATCATCTGGGGTTTCAGCGCCGCATTTACCCGCGGTGTTGTTCTAATTAGGGATATTTCGATCAATGTTTCCCATGTTCAATGTGGGGTAAACACTGAACATTGGATTACTATAATTTGTTCACTGTGTGGATGGTGTTAACATTAGTGTTAACAGGTTTTTTTTAATTTATATTTAATTGAATAAATCAGTAATTGTTACAAATAGTAGACCAGAATCAAAAGAATATCAAAATAAGTTAAATTTAGAACAACAGCGCGCACTCCCTCCTCTCTTTCTACCTATCGTCTCCTCCCCCCTCTAGTATTTTTACAGGTATATATTGACAGCTGTTAGTCATGGATGTGTTTATTTGTTGACTGGGTAATAAATGAGTATCCGGATGGACACCGATGGATTAGTGTGTATCACAGAGTTATAAATAATGGCTAGAGACTGGATTATGGCCAAGAAGTTGATGGATTACACGAGTCTGTAGCACGCACACGCACACACACACACACACATACAGAGAGAGAGAGGGGGGGGGGAGAGTACAAATAAATGTCAGATAATAATATTAATTATACTTCAATCTGTTCATCTTGACTGTAACTAAAATTATTTAATAATAATAATCCCCCCACTACATTAAAATATTAGGTAATTTGTAAGATTTCGTATAAACTTTCATTTTCATATAATATAGAAAAGTTGGTAGTTAATATGTAACTAAAATTATATCAGATCATAGCTGGTTGGTGTAGATTAGATAATACTAATTTAGTTTTGCGTTCTTGTAAAATGAAAAATAAATAGGCAAAATATGGCGTCTTATTAAATAGGTATCACCGTGTACCTGTAATCTAGATCAGAGGTCTTTATCAGAAAGTGACTTATTACTGAAATATGATGACAAATCAAGGATGATGATGATTGATGTTTTACGGCCACTTTTGTGCACTAGGTAGGCTAAATGGGCCGAGCGCCCTCCAAAGATTTTATTAACAATCCACAAGTACAGTTGACAATGGGTTTCAATCTCACGCCCTCGAGGCTCTGTCGTATAGTGCGTTGCCATCTCGACTATGGAAGCGCCCCCACTCGTGTTTAACATTTATCAAAGCTGTCATTGACCCGGCGATGTCGCTATGGATGTATCCAGGAGAGTTTACACGTCATATCATTTCAGGATCCAGTTGTCAATAAAAGACTGGTCTAGACTCGCCTGACCAGACTTGACCTAGCCTGGCCTGGCTTGGTCCCACGTGGCTTGGGCATCTAATTTGTGAATGGTATTTCCACCACCCCTCCCCTAGGGTAAGTGATATCACTTCACGGGGCCGTGATTGATTGTGTCAATAGACAGTCTATCAGTAATCTGGCTACAATGTGTCCACCAAATCAAAGATTTTCAGGATATTTCGGGATTCACGGCATAGAATACGAAGAATTCTTATTATATTTGGTCTCTCTCTCTCTCTCACCTTCTCTCTCTCTCTCTCTCTCTCTCTCTCTCTCTATCTATCTATCTATCTATCTATCTATCTATCTATCTATTTTTATATATATATATATATATATATATATATATATATATATATATACAGATTGTAGGCGGCAATTCGGCATCACTTCGACGCCCACTGAAGTATCTCTGACGCGCTCCTTCCAAGTCACCGTGAGCCATTTGATCGATTTGATTCGATGCCCGCAGGTGAGTGAGGCACAACGGGACCAAAGGAGATTTATTTATGAGTGAGGTACATTGTATAGATTACTATATATAATTGACTGAGGTAAATGATGGAATGAGTGTAATAAATTATATTATAGTTAAGTCAGTCCTATATATATTATAGTTAATATTTAAGTTCTTTCTGTAAAACGTTTAGTAGTTATTTGTACGTCAACGTAAGTGATAAATAATTATTTTCCAGCTTTCTGATGACGTATTGCGGACGTATTGATGACGTATTGATGACGTATTGCGGACTTTTCTCAAACCGTTTTTGTTTATTCGATTTCTCTTATAATAATAATTTGCATATAAAACAAACACTCTACCTCCAATCAGAGGTTTATGACAGCCATCAAAATTAACAAAAATATCATTAGGAGGGGTATCTACTTGCATAGTTTGGTGACAAATTTAATACGCAGAAGAACACACACACACACACACACACAGAGAGAGAGAGAGAGAGAGAGAGAGAAAAGAGACATTAAGGCGCCCCCGTTGTCTAGCGTTAGCGTGTTGGACCACAGATCACTACCACCCGTGTTCGAATCTCGGGGTGGGCATATCTGAAGGCTGTTTCATCTTTGACTTCGCTTCATTACCTTTGGAGGTCACTCGGCCCATTTAGCTTACCATCTGCACAAGTGACTATATATCATATATATGAAACCACACTATGTATAGTAATTATATTATATATATATATATTTAAATTAATATATATTACATATAAAATTAAATTATATTATATAAGATATATTTAATATAGTTATACTCTCATACACAGAACACATATGTAAACAAACACACACATATGTATATGTTAATTTAATATGTAAACATCTGTCTGTTTAACAAAGCTTCCAATGACTAATTACATAAATAATTAATTGAGTTAATTATCATTGACAGGATATATTTAGCATCATCAGGTTATCACTCTCATACAACAGAACCTATCTCAAAGATCACCTACCATAATAGACCATCTATGGTTTAATTCCATGACCTTATAATCAAATTCCAATACGAAGACCAATAACTGTCTCTACTAAAGGACCACCTGGACCATATCAGACTGGTATGTAGAGTTGGTTTCCTATAAAACTATCACATAATATGTTGACACATTTTTTTCGTGGTATTAGATGGTTGCTCTCAGCAATCTAATACTCACTCAATTTCTAGTGGAGTATATGACACCCAATTATGTCATGTTTCATCTAGTAACCACATCACCTAGGGAACACATTTCTATCTCCAACTCCGCTATCTGACCTATGACCTACATATCTAGGGTTAGGCAGTCACTGTGACGTTTTCCCTTATGACCTGAATGACGACTAAAACGTGATGATGTTAAATAATTATTGGGGGGGTTGATATGTCATTTAATTATACGCTCACTCACTGACTCACTGACTCACTCACCAAATATACGCTAGCGTATAGCCTTCGATGGTTCGGGTTGAGAATCTTATTAAACATAATATAATATTTTATTGTTGTTGTGATTTTGTTGTTGTAAAGTGGCCCCCCAAAAAATATATTTACCAAAATATATCTGACAGATAACGAGCAAAACACACTTCTAATAAACATATCTTGTATAACTCCTCTATCTCTATGTGTAGACGTTTTGCTGTCACGTGATCTGATCTATTTTTATTTCCGGTTCAATTTCCTCATCAATAAGCCCCATCTGGCGAACGAAAACTTTGACGGACAAGAGTTGGTCGACCGATCTGAGCTCAATTGGGGGGCTTCAATTGGGGCTTCAATTGGGGCTTTGGTTTAAAAACAGAAGCCACCAATGAAGCGATTTTTAACACCTGATATACAGAAGAGAGATATTATATATCTTAACTCTTTATTGAAAAATAAATAATATTAATCAACCCAACTGACTACTGACATAAAGTGGGGTGTCTTTAGATCCATATGCCCCCCCCCCCCCCGGGATCTACATAGCTGCTGATTTTTTCACAATCTATAGTCGTATATAACAAAATGTTGAATCAAGGAAGCGTAGATTCTCTAAACACTTCCAATAACAACCTTAGATATGAGTGTTTAGAAATCACGTGATATAATAAATATCTTCATCCATATTGAACATCATAGTGGGAAGTAGAAAAGTCATTCAATAGAGTTACTATACAGTTATCAAGATGTCCCGAGTTCGAATCCGATTGATAATATTAGATGTATGAAAATCCTCTGTCAGCTTCCAATTTATACAGCTCTGGGTGAGAATATGGCTCAGTCCTGTGAATAACCATCTTACTGAACTCATATATGGATCAATATCGTAGTAGGCCGTTCATTTGTATTAATATTCGCGCTAATAGCAAATGAGGAAAAACGATTCAACGATAATCTGATTTTTTTCGTCAAATTTGATCTTAACATTAATGACTAATACAATTGTCTTTCTTTTGTCAATAGAGAGTTATTGTGTTTTTAACAAACTGAATATTTGGAGACGAGAAATGTCTGAATCAAGATCTATATAATATGTGTGAAACAATAAACTATGACAGCCACATTTGTTGACTGAGCCACAAAACCGCATTAACCTGTACTGATGTTAATTGTAGTAAATATTAATAAGACGCAAGATATATTAAATATGTAATATCTAGCTACAGGTAATGCCATTATATGATGAGAATAACTTATGTTCAACAAGCTACAGTATTCCTACTCCCATGACAGCCGAGACAATAATGTCATACGGAGTTAGAATTAGTGTGGTAAATACTTTATTCTGGCTTGTCATATATTGATCACTGAGTGACGCATAACATCTTTACAGAGTTGTCAGTTAACCCTGTTATAACATCGCACAAATCACCAAAAGACATTGTGTCAAAATGAAATGTCAAAGATCACAGTGAAATTGTACTGCCAATTGCCACTGTCGTACAACAACGTATTATCGAAAGACAGCGTGACAGAATAGTGTCAAAGATATTGTAACTCACTAAAGTCTAGGGGTATCGAAATATATTAAAAATCAAAGGAAATTCTTACACCATGATGTACAAAGGATATTTTGATACATCACTGTAAAAAGACTCAATACTACAAACAGTGTTCTGACAGAAAACTGTTTTGTTAGTATCAAAAAACAAACCCCGAGTAGTATTAGTCAGGAACTGTAAATGTGTACTGAAATACAGTATTACCTTAACTAGTATTGTGGCAAGAGTCAGTTAATAATTTCCTGTCCCAATATTGAGACAATGTGACAATCAATTGGTGAGAGGATAGTGTCAACAGCTAGCGACATCGACTTTTCTCTGATAGCTTTAGCGATGTCCACTTTATAGATTATTCCAGTAATCACTTTAGTGTTTACATCTGGCTCACAAATATCATTATCAGTAACAGTCTTAACTCACACTTAAGTGAACTCGAAAAAAATTCCTATAAACCACACACACACACACACACACACACACACTGTAGTCGCTTCGTAATACCTGCCCGTTGTACAACTGACCTTTGACAATGACAATTGGGTTATATAGTTTATATAATATTGTTTTGAAGAAAGATGCAGCAATTGAAAAATAGCTATAAATAGGGATACTTAGGGATTTAACATAAACACTATCAGAACTGTCGTCATCTGACGGTTGTAGGTGATTGGCTTTTTGGTGGCTTAGGGACTAGTGAATTATACTTGTCTGAGCAAGAAAAGTCGCCACTCTGGATTAAGTCCCCTGAAGAATCGACCAGAATTTGATTTCACAATTCGAGATTCTCTGTGCCAGTGCCTTATTCGACACGGCTAAAGACACACAGACACACACACACACACACACACAAAGACGCACATAGGCACGCACGCTCACGAACGCATCCACGCACAAACACACATACACACACCAGCAGTCGGTTATCAAAATCAGAGTGAACCTTCAAGTTTCTAGCTTAGAACTTTATCACTAAACTACAATGAGTAATGAGACAATAGATAATCTACAGATGAGTAGACTTAGACAGATAGAGATCTACAAATTAGTAGACTGGGACAAATAGATAATCTACAGATGAGTAGACTTAGATAGATAGAGATCTATAGATGAGTAGACTGGGACAAATAGATAATCTACAGATGAGTAGACTTAGACAGATAGAGATCTATAGATGAGTAGACTGGGACAAATAGATAATCTACAGATGAGTAGACTTAGACAGATAGAGATCTACAGATGAGTAGACTGGGACAAATAGATAATCTACAGATGAGTAGACTTAGACAGATAGAGATCTACAGATGAGTAGACTGGGACAAATAGATAATCTACAGATGAGTAGACTTAGACAGATAGAGATCTACAAATGAGTAGACTGGGAGAAATAGTTAGCAATAGGTAAGTAGACTTAGATAGATACTGATCTACACCTGACTGGACTGATCCAAAATATTAACAATATTTGAAGGATTCAGACTCAGAAGGTCTAGATAATAATCTAACTACTCATTTAAATACAGTATTTATGGAGTAATAAACCATTAGCGACACCAGAGGTCTCTGTACGTTGAGGGTAGGCTAACAGTCTAATGATGACGTAACTGGTCTATTAAGATAACAGATAACAGAACTATTAACATCAAAGCTCAGTTATCAGAAACAGACACTAGATGGCACCACTTATACTGATTGTATTTATTTATCTTGGTCATAAATCAGTGTTTGGTTAATTTAAAATTTGATTCTTTCTTTGTTTGTTTGTTAGTATATATATATATATATATATATGTGTGTGTGTGTGTGTGTGTGTGTGTGTGTGTGTGTGTGTGTGTGTGTGTGTGTGTGTGTGTGTGTGTGTGTGTGTGTGTGTGTGTGTGTGTGCTTGTAGTTCGGGGAGTATCCCCGGGCTGTTAAGCTTTATAATATATATATATATATATATATATATATATATATATATATATATATATATATATATATATATATATATATCGTAAAAGTGCGTGACACTATTGATATTTTGTATCTATGTGCAGTTAAACTCAATTCTGATTCACTGACTGACTAACTACTTCGCTCACTAACTCACTAACTAACTCACTCACTCACTCACTCTTCGTCAAAATACTGTAGCCTAACAAATCGAAATTGTTGTGTCACTCACTCACTCACTCACTCACTCACTCACTCACTCACTCACTCACTCACTCACTCACTCACTCACTCACTCACTCACTCACTCACTCACGTTCTGTCACAGTCATGTTACAGTCATGTTACAGTAATGTTACAGTTATATCACAGCCATGTAATGTAAAATCAGTATAAATAACATTACACCGAATAGACGTGTAATTAATTACTAAATGTTATAATATAAAAACAAAGGATACTAGGACATGTTGTAATCTTGTGATAAATAAAACTCTTAATACAATATATAATCTACTAATAAGAACATTATTATTAACCTAGTCTAATGTTAACATTTCTCACTCTGTTGTTGGTCTGCCGTGATCCATTACCTCTTATTCTCTCTAAAAGACCATCTATACGCCATCAGAGAGAGAGAGGGGGGAGGGGAGAAGTAAGAGGGGAGAGAGAGGGGGGTATATGGTGAGAGAGATACAGAGAGTGAGAGGAAAATAGTGGTAGGATGTGTGTTTTAGGATATATATATATATATATATATATATATATATATATATATATATATATATATATATATATACATACACACACACCGTGCATACACACACACACACACACATATATATATATATATATATATATATATATATATATATATATATAGAGAGAGAGAGAGAGAGAGAGAGAGAGAGAGAGAGAGAGAGAGAGAGAGAGAGAGAGAGATAGATAAGAGAGAGAGAGAAAGAGAGATAGCTATACCATCCTCGACCTTTACTACCATCAACTCTTTATGTAGTACAATGCCGGACATTTGAAGACCAAGCTTCTTGTGATCCTGACATAATGCCAGCAACCAGTCCGGAACCGCTTCTACTACAGGACGACAGATATTAGAATTTATTGGCCCAATGTCTGAACAATTCTCTCCGACCATAATAATCTTATGGTAATAGTTAGCCAATGGCTGTTTGTCCGGATCAGACCAATAGCTGTTAACCAGATATTAGAATCTGGCTGGTTCAATACACTAAGACTATCAGTCTGATATACGGATTCCTGGCCGGATTTAGGACATTAACGTCCACTTTACCATATCGGGATAGTGGGTGTATCCAGAGATTTATATATCACTCTTTAGCTTGTAATCTAATTACTGATATTAAAACTCCTCACCAGGTTCTTAGATGTTGTCTAAATATGGTTATGATTATCTGTCTCCTTTGTGTATGTATCTGTGTGTGTGTCTGTGTGTGTCTCTATGTGCGTGTCTGTGTTGTTTTGGAGGTATATATTTATTATTATTATTATTATTATTATTATTATTATTATTATTAGTAGTAGTAGTAGTAGTAGTAGTAGTAGTATATGACCTTGTATGTGTTATTTCGTACATAGAATCTCCTTTTGCTAAATATATATTCTTTGGATATCATCAAATATAAAACAGTTATGAAGATGCTCAAATATGATATCATCTTCTTATCTTATTATGTTAATAGTTATCCATCATGTGGATATTACTATTACAGTAATACATAGACTTGTTTAACATATAGACTTGTTTAATATATAGACTTGTTTAATATATAGACTTGTTTAATATTTAGACTCGATTCGATGGTTAATGTGATGATAGGTGTGATGTTAAATGTGATGGTAAGGTTGAAGGTAAATGTGATGGTAAATGTGATGGTAACTGTGATGGTAAATGTGATGGTAAGTGTGATGGGAAATGTGATGGGAAATGTGATGGTAAATGTGATGGTAAATGTGATGATAAATGTGATGATAAATGTGATGGTAAGCGTGATAGTAAGTGTGATGGTAAATGTGATGGTAAATGTGATGGTAAGTGTGATGGTAAATGTGGTGGTACATATGATGTAAGTGTCATGGTAAGTATGATGATAGGTGTGATGATAAGTGTCATGGTAAGTGTCATAGTATGTGTTATGCTAAGTGAACAATATTTTGTGAACTATCGCACACAAATGGCTTTTGTTGTCCTTTTCCCTTAGATGAAGGTCGAGTGTCAGTGTTTCGTATTAAGAAGTATATTTATCCCAGAAATCTGAATTGACTTGTTGAGATAAATCCACAAAGCATTCTGAATCAGCATTATATCAAATGTACACAACAATCCACATAATTATAATGATGGATTCTAATAGAAGACTTTACACTTGATGTTAAGATGATGACGTGCTGCTAATATGATGACGTGCTGCTAAGATGATGACGTGATGTTAAGATGATGACGTGATGTTAAGATGATGATGTGATGTTAAGATCATGCCCCATGTTAGATAAAATCATCACGTCATTAGATCAGTCACATAAAAGTCCTTAGATTATCAGACAATCGGAGATTAATGGGTGCCTCTACAAGACTGGACAATAAACAACCTACTTTGAGTGCCTTCTTTCTTTGATTAGCTACAACAGTAAGTAATTCGATTTAGCTCAGCTGGTAATGTACGTGATGTTAAAATAAATAATAAGATATTTAATTGCATTGTTTCAGAAGTCCGTACTGGGGGGAGGGGGATCCTCCTGACATAATAATAAGTCATTCAAGTATATTGAAGCAGAGTTTATAATCAGTTTAAAAATAAAACTTGTATATAGTTGATCTTAGCTCATTGGCAAGTTGACAGGTCAGATATTCTTGATTCGATTCTACTGTTGACGTGTTAGACAATGGTGTTTTACGTGTTGGAAATTCCTAGAAACTGGATTTTGTATCCAGAATTTAAAAAAAACACATCAAATTCACACATCATAAAGTTACAGGCATAAACATAGACTGTTCGTATATAATGTCAGATAAAACAATAATCATATCGGTGAAGCTTTATATAACACCTTTTATACTCTTCAATATATTTTGTAAATGTTACAAAAGATAAACACATATAATGTAGTACAAGTTGCTTAAACTTCAGTGTATGTTATGTTAATCAGGATATGGAAGTATGTCAGATAGAATCGGAAGTACTTGTACTTTAGAACATTAGCCATGCACTTAAGCTAAACCTGGCTATACATCAGCGACCAGAAAACAAGATGGAGGTCGTAGAATATGTTCTAGTTTAAAGAGAACTACAAACGATATACGTAGAACATGGCTTAGGGTAAGATAAAGACATATCTCGCCAAATCCAGACCTGATTCTTGCTGAGATAAATCTTTTTAACATGAGAAACAATCGTACGACATCTAAACAAAATGGCCACAAACGTCATTTTGTGTACAATATTATCAGGCGTCATGACGATTTACTTACGCCAGACACCAGCTCGTCTAAAGTAGTTCCATGTTTTACTTAGTCTATATGGAATTTCTTTCAGTATTTACATTAGATGCTTGTCTGTTTGTTAGAGCCGAACGTTCTTACGTAATTGAAAAGTATGTTGTAAATCTTTGTTTTGGTTAATTAAGTTGGCGTAGTAATATGGAATTTTAGACAATAACTACTTTTATTAGTGTGTGAGATGGGAGTTATCCCAGGATTAGTTTAACGTAACATCGGAATTATGAGAAAATAATGATAAATCATTAATAATGAACTATTTAGTTGTGAGAGGGGGCAGCCGATATATGAAAATAAACGGTATTTCTTTGTAAATAAAAATCAAACTACTAACCCCACCACAAAAAACAACAACAACCACAGCAATAACAACAACAACATTATTATCACTGTGATTAGAGACCAATATTTCATCTCGAAAACATATTCATCATCATTTTTATAGTGGCTTTGAGAAATGATATATATAATGGAAGTGGGGAGAGCAGGTGGGGATAAAGTCTTTCAGGGACAAGGGAAGGTTTTCCTGCATGTCGTATGCTCTGTAATGTCCACTTCTTCTCATTACAGATTTAATAAAAAACTTTTATTATCAAAAATTTAAAAGCTGTCCACTCAACATGTTATACACACAGTCACATACAACACTATATAGCCGCAGCTTGACAATGTCCATACATATATAGCTAACACGAATTGACTTTATAAATTCTGAAGTCGACGATCTATGAATAATATAGTTATGTACATCAGTTTAACAACATTGGGGCGAGTAAGTGAACTTAGTGAATCAATTAAATTGATGTCTTCTAACTCGACGGATGAGACAACAAAAATTATCACTTCTCCTATCTTCACTCAGTGACAACTCCTCTGATTGGTCCCTTAATCTCCGCCACTTTTTCGAGAACGGTCATTCATATCGACAAATAATTCGACCACAAACTATTGGAGACAAAATACGATCTATGACTAACAACATCATCAGTAACTAGTCATACAACATTAAAAATATCTATTAGCTAATAATTAACGAGCGAAGATCTAAACGACGTTGTGATAGATAAATATTATATATCACTCAAGGATTTCGTACAGCACAATATAATCTGTGACGTCATATGAGAGTGATTTCTAGATCAAATCGATATATAATCAATAGGTGACTCTAGATCTCGCACAAAGTCTATTTGTTATCATTTTTCCAATCAACTTATCCCGTGAAGGATAAAATAGACAGGAATGTTATCCTTATTTTGTTGTCCTTTAGACAATAATTAATTTATAAGACAATAATACATGTCTCCCCCTTCCCACAGGAGAGGCAGGTTCACACCTACCTGAACTAGGAGTATTCACTCATACACAGTCATTAATAATAATGAGTTTAATTAACCGAACTACTTCATGATAATTAGCCTGATCAATATATATTTTACCTGTATCAGAGTCTGGAGCTAAAACAAATTATTATATACTTCATAAATATATCTTTCCTTATATGTAATACAAATAACATATACGACATCTTTAAAGCCTTATGACCTTCAGTATATTCCATGATCAGGAATTAATTATACCAAGTAACGGAAGTTGTCACGTCAAAAGTCGTGATCAACTACTATAGCAGTGACTTGACCTATTTACAGGTTAAATTAATATCCATCACTTCAGATAAACAAATAGAGGGGAAGACAGATAGATGGATAGACAGATAGATAAACAAATAGAGAGGAAGGCAGATAGATGGATAGACAGATAGATAAACAAATATAGAGGAAGACAGATCAAAGACATATATAATTACAGGTGTCAGTTATCGACAGTGATGATAGATTTGATTATATATATTTTATTATCATGTCCCTGTCAACATGTGATACCCATCTAAGGTTCATTAAATAAACTATTACCCAATTTCTCTACAATTAATAAAACAAACAAACACACACACACACACAAACAAACACACACTTACCTATGACGTAGTTCACTCCATCCAAAGCGAACGTAGCACTTTTACACTTCTTGAACTGTTTAGTAAATGCCAGAGGCGGTGGGGGTACCTTAGGTAGATCTTTGCGTAGATTATCCATGATTGACGCAAAGTGACTTTAGTACACAAACAGGTAACAGAGAGACTGTTATCGAAACAATTAACGGGTCATCCAATAGACAGTTAAACAAGTCAGGTATTAATCCATCTTTGGCGAAATCCTCACATTGTTCTCCATGGTAATGATAGGACATTAAATATTGTCCGCGAAATAATTGTTTGTTGTTTACGCGTGAATGTTACTGACAGACAATGTAGAGCCAATAAAGATATTGTTACCTGTAATGATGGAGACAAGAGAGAAATAATCACGACTCTACTGTACCTAGCTCACCTACACTACCCGTAATGGTGTTTAGGCCGCACTATCATAACATTGACTACCTGTAATCGTGTGTGACGGTGCCTGTGCTATTTTTACCTGTACTCCCTTTTATTGCCAGGTGACCTAATGTGACCTCGTCATAAACATTAACACCTTCACCGACTACTGACTAAGACACGTCCCAGAGACAATAGGCACAATGGAGAGACACCATCACCAACATCACCAACATCATCAACATCATCATCATCATCATACAAATAAGGAAACATTCATTTCACCAGCCATTTTAATGATCAACATTTTGGATAAATCAGCTGATCATAATTGAAAAATAAACAACAACCCCCCCATAAAAAAACTAACAGACATGACACATTGCAGAGGATGATGATGATATTGATGATGATAAACTGTGTCCAAACCAGGTATTATGAGATGACAAGATACATGCTGACGTCAGTATTCGTCATCTGAAGTCATCTACAGATATAGAATCCTTCTATCCTACCACCTCCCTTAACTGACAACCTGTCTCCAGTGACTAATAAATTAGCAAAATATAAGGAATTCTATCATCATGATATAATTAATCATCGAAATGATCAAATATATACCGATATCTACAGCTCCCCCCTCCCAACTCCCCCATAGGTCAAGATAACAATTAATTTTAATTAAAGACTTTGATGGCTTAATGTAAAATAAATCGTAATTTTCCGCCGATTAATGGTAAGACAACTACATGTTTTCTTTATTGATATCTAAAAATAACTTTGATGGCACAAATAGGACAGTTAGATGACACCAAAATGATAGCTAGATGACAGCTAGATGACAGCTACTGTCAGTATCTGATTCTAAACGTCTGTTGATATTTTAGTTGACTAACGACACTTTATCAGGAGAAAGTCAACATTTAGAGGACCAACTGAGGCTCTTTATATTTTGCCTAATAACATTCAAATGGTCCCTTGGGGGGAGAGGTAGTTATGGGAAAAACGTATGGGGATATATTGAGGAAATGGCCAGGGTTCTGCCGTATATTGGCCTTCGCTAGTCTCTCTCTCTCTCTCTCTCTCTCTCTCTTCACTCACTCACTCTCTCTCTCTCTGTCTTGTGTGTGTGTGTGTGTGTGTGTGTGTGTGTGTGTTGTGTGTGTGTGAGTGTGTGTAGTGTGTGTGTGTGTGTGTGTGTGAGTGTGTGTGTGTGTTGGGCTGATGGAGTGGACATAACATGGGCGGTGCCTCTAATATGAGACAATAGGAAACTAAAGCGGCAGCGGGGGCCTTCGGCGTCTATTGTTTGGGAGATGAAGAAACAATGGCTGAATACAAATGGTCAAATGAGTGGATAGACAGGAACATAGACGAGCACATAGACAGACACATAGACAGGCACAAAATCAGATAAAATGACAAGCATATAGGTGAAAAAAACAGGTGATTAGAATGGAATTAATTTACTAGATTTTATGACAGACAGACAGACAGACAGACAGACAGACAGACAGACAGACAGACAGACAGACAGACAGACAGACAGACAGACAGACAGACAGACAGACAGACAGACAGACAGACAGACAGACAGACAGACAGACAGACAGACAGACAGACAGACAGACAGACAGACGGCTAGATAGATTTGTTGAGTTTTCATACTCTTACGTATAAAGGTGTAATGTATCGGAAATTCCCACAGATGGCGCCACTAGTATATTTAGCTGTTACATGGTTTAGATAGCGATTATAATTTCAGGTTATGATAGATGTTTATATTAAAGACGGCATACATATCATAATGAAATATCATGTGAGCGAGTGAGTGAGTGAGTGAGTGAGCGAGTAAGTGGTTTTTTAAGCTTTAGCATCTTAAAAAAGGAATCGAACCCACGACCTGGATATTTGAGGTATAAACCACTGAGCTAAGGCACCGCACACCTTCTCCCCGTCCGTGGGTAACGTATCGTATACGATGAATTCTACATCTATATCTGGATCAGTGCTAAATTTACCAACAGATCAATAATCTTCAATTATGGATATGAAGCATCATATTAATTTACATCATATATCCAGATTAACTATCAATCCAGAATAGCATAGTACGATAAACAAACTGTGTAGAATTATAGTCTGTAAAGTTAACAATCTGGAACAACATTCTATTACAAACTTTAGGCCAAGAAACAGACGATCCAGAATAACTCTCCTACTGTAACCTACCCAGAATAACAGCTTCATAAACAAACTATCTGGATCAAATATAAGAATATATATATATATATATATATATATATATATATATATACTATTTCCAATAACACCTAAGTAAAGGCTACTCATAACATCTGGATACAATTATGATAATTTCGATGCAACCTTCACCTGGCTGAATTGGGCTATCTTGATCATGTGACAACGTGCGTCAGACGCCCTCTACAGGAGATCCACGTCGCCGAGGTGACTAAATAAGGTTAATTGACTAAATCTGTCATCGCCTGAAACACTGACGACTTGAGGGTGAAGCCGAAACTTTGACGCATAAATCCTTTACTTATATCACGCTGCTCGGTGGCGCCACCTTCAGATAATTTCTATTAACTAACAGCAGGTGTCGCCATTATTCTTATTGCAATGCCATTTGTTTATCTACCGTCTTGTAGTCCTCTTACTCACAAGCTAATGCTATCTTCAGTATACAATTAATAACATTCGCTTTAACCTTTTCGTTACAGCGATAATTAGTTATCACGTGACTGTCTATGCTACGGCCTATGGGCTGACATTTGAGGCCCCACGTGATCACGTATGATCCCACACCCTCCACATTGCCTATAATCCCCGTAAAATAGTAAAATCATAAAAACAATTCTTTTATCCCTTATTTTTATCCGCCATATTGTTATCATAATCCCCGTATGGTGTCGTGGTAGTGACATGACGCATTACATCTTCACTTTATAGTTCTTTATAATACTGACATTTATCAAAATGTGCTCGTTATTACGTAAACCAAAATACATCAAGATGACATTTTGGTGTTTATACAAAATTATATTTTCATGTTTTATTTCTCTTTTTTAATATACCTATCTCCTACCTAAATAAAACAATGTATAAGATACACCTGAAAAGTGATGATCATTCTCTAAATTCATATCAATAAACAAATATCAGCTGGAAGAGGGAGACTTTACTTGTCACAATTAGTCATCTCTCGTTAGACATCTGGAAGTCTAATTAGTAATTACTTTTGTCCCTTCATTCCAGTTGATAAAGTTGACTGATATGACCTATATCATGACGATGTGACATTAACTGGATGATATGACCTATATCATGACGATGTGACATTAACTGGATGATATGACCTATATCATGACGATGTGACATTAACTGGACTGATATGACCTATATCATGACGATGTGACATTAACTGGATGATATGACCTATATCATGACGATGTGACATTAACTGGCTGATATGACCTATATCATGACGATGTGACATTAACTGGCTGATATGACCTACATCATGACGATGTGACATTAACTGGCTGATATGACCTATATCATGACGATGTGACATTAACGGACTGATATGACCTATATCATGACGATGTGACATTAACTGGCTGATATGACCTATATCATGACGGTGTGACATTAACGGACTGACATGACCTATATCATGACGAACTGACATTAATTGACTGATATGACCTATATCATAACGAGCTGATATTAGATTTGTTATACCTAACCTCATATCATCAGTGGTTCATCTTGGTGCTAGCTATCTCATTATCCGGCATCAGCAACAGTGGGATTCTAGTAGCTACATCAATATGATCGTCAGAATACTAACAGGGACTTGATGAGAATGGTTAACAATAGAATCTCTCTCTCTCTCTCTCTCTCTCTCTCTCTCTCTCTCATACTCCCCCTCTCTCAATCTCTCTATCTCTCATCACCAGTCTCTCTCTCTCTCACACACACACACACACACACACACACACACACACACACACACCATCCATCTCTCGGTGATTATATTTTAATACAGATTGAACAAATATACAGCTCAGGTTCTGATTGGCAGGACCGAATTAATAGACTAAAACGAGAAACTTTTTGGATTGATACCCTGGGATCATTAGAACCAACAGGGTTAAACAAAAAACGTTCGGAAGATATATTAGAATCAGCCGAAAAAAGTGACACTGTAGCTCTAATAATGCCGTTTTCTAGAACAGGCAATATGGCTTCAAGAATAATAAATAAACATTTTAAGATACTTCAACCGAAGAGTTATTTAGAACACTATCAATATAGTATCATCACAGCTTACACTAAACATAAAAGCCTCTCGGGTTATTTAGTGTCAAGTAAGTTGAAATAAATACCTTAAAATAAATAGAATGTCTCCTGAAGCTCTGGAAAAGTTAATCACAAACACAACTTCAGTAAAGCGTCAATCGCCCGAAACACAAAAATCTCAACCCACCGTTACTATGTTTATAAAGCAATGAGATATCTATATATCAATTGTCAAATGGGAAGCTACGACTAATTCATTTGAAGTACTTTTAGGTTTATTTTCTTATTATGTTGGGCACTTTCACACCTGTACAAACATATAAATTCTATTCAATTATCGTTGGGATGTTTTCAAAACACCGGGTTACGTAAGTTCACAAATAGAACAAAGCGATTAAAATAGCACCCATCCTTTGTTAAAAAGAACTAAAGGATTAAGTGCGTGGCTCCTATTGAAAAATTGTGTATATAAACCTCGAGCAATAAGGTAACGTTAGACATTCTATGCAACCTGATGAAGACTTGAAGAGGTCGAAACCGGTCGTTGCTATTGGGTTGAGTCGTGTTATATCGCTGCTGTTAGTATTAATCTGAATTTATTCTGATTTATGCTGATATTATTCACACATTATTCATACTATGTATAAATATATTATTTCTCCATTTTAAGTTTAATCTTTCTTGGTCGTAGTGTTCGACACAAAGCCTGGTTTTAGATTATCCTCTTCTGGATTATTTTAGAAATTAGTTTTTTTTTCTTTCATTTTTCTCTAATTTTACCGGTAATTAATTATACTTACAATTACATTTTTTCTAAAATCAGTTTGGAGTTAATTGTTGTTTGAATGAAAGCATAACACCTGTTCCAGCGCCTTAACTATCTTTATAACAGTAAGTAAACCGATTAAGGTAATGATTGGTTAAAGCTGAATGAATCTTAAGTAAATTAACACCTAAAGGGGTAAATTATAAACATAAACGTCGTTGTTTATCAACTGTTTTTATTAACTTGATGTGATAATGCGAATTAGCAATTTCCAAAGATAACTATATGTCTGCAACATGAATTAGTATTCATTCTGAAACTAGGAGTCGAACTTAATTTTTAGACGTTTGTGACAAACCTCACTACCAGTTCTGCCAATATTATGGCCCTTTTAAGAGTGTTAAGACAGTACGGATCTATTGTAGGTTTATAGTTAGTAGAGTTGGACTGTGTGAGTCTACAGCCAATAACTAGTTATTGATTGGCTTTAGTGTTAGTGATCCAGATAGCTGTGTATGAAGGTCATTCAAGGACTTTGGCTAACAGTGACCCCATTAACGAGACACTGGCACATCAAATATTGACATCAATGGATAGGGAGTCAGTAATATTACACACAATGATCCACCTCAAGCCGGGTATGGCCTTATACTGACCGCTATAGAGAGGTAGCTTTAATGGGGAGGTTCAGTCGAATAACATGAGGATTGTCAGTGAAATGGTCAGCTTGTCGGCGTATTTCCCGGTGAGTGAGTGAGTCATATAATAGGTCAGAGACACACGCGTAAGAGATAATGTGTGTGTGTGTGTGTGTGTGTGTGTATGTGTCTATTTGTGTGTGTGTGTCTATATATATATGTGTGTGTGTGTGATTGTGTGTGTCTGTGTATCTGTCTGTGTCTGTGTGTGTGGAGGGGGGTATTATTGACTCATGATCTAACTAACCGTGTTTATTTAATGAACGACAATGAAACAATTATCTCTCATCATTATCTCTACAATTAGCTTGTTTTGTCGTAATTAGAACACTTACACCAACAGCCACATAAACAGCTACACCAACAGCCACACCAACAGCCACACCAACAGCCACGCCAACAGCCACACAAATAGCTACACCAACTGCTACACAAACAGCTACACAAACAGTTACATAAACAGCTACACCAACAGCCACACAAACAGCTACACCAACTGTTACACTAACAACTACACAAACAGTTACATAAACAGCTACTCCAACAGCCACACAAACAGCTACACCAACTGTTACACTAACAACTACACAAACAGTTACATAAACAGCTACACCAACAGCCACACAAACAGCTACACCAACTGTTACACTAACAACTACACAAACAGTTACATAAACAGCTACTCCAACAGCCACATAAACAGCTACACAAACAGCCACACAAATAGCTACGCCGAGAGCCATACCGGGAGCCACACCAACCAATACACCAACCAATACACCAACAGCTACACAGACAGCTATACAAACAGATACACAAACAGATAAACCGACAGCCACAGCTACATCGACAATAATTAAAAGCCAAAAATAGCTAAAGACTAGCTTACAACGTCAGTAATTAGGGTACGATTTGACAACAACACGAAACAGGCCATTACTATATTATAACATGGTGTAATATGGTTTAGTATGGTGTAATATGGTGTAGTATGGTGTAATATGGTGTAGTAGGGTATATTTGGAGAAATGTAGTTTATTGAGTGAGTGATCGAGTGAGTGATTGATGATGATTGATTGATTGATTGATTGATTGATTGATTGAGTGAGTGTGAGTGAGTGAGTGAGTGAGTGAGTGAGTGAGTGAGTGAGTGAGTGAGTGAGTGAGTGAGTGTACCACATTTTATTACATCCAGAAGGATCCAGGATCCGCTTCAGAAGCTTTTGATTTTTATAGAACTGAAGCAGAGCTAAATTTCTGTGTTGGTTTTTGGAGCTCCAAATTGACTGCAGCTACTCTAAGTACTTGTTTTCTACTTCCCGATGGGAATGTAAAATAAATATCTGATGGATGTTGACATACAATCCGCAGTAGATCATCATCAACCAAAACGCAAAATAATGAAGCGAAGTCAAAGATGAAACACTCTTCATATATGCCCACGCTGAGATTTAACTTATTTAAGTTCGTGATTGAATCATCAGCTAGTTGGAAAATTTGAATAGATGTTTACCCCATTTCTGGCCGAATACTGTCATTGATCCGTCATGATCATAAACTCGAAACTCGAACTCGCACTTCAAAAAACAAACTTGTTCCTGTTTTACGGCCACTTTTGTGCACATGGTAGGATAAATGGGCCAAGCGACATCCAAAGGTAATGAGGCGAAGTGAAAGATGAAACAACCTTCTGATATAGCCCAGCTGCGGTTTGTACCCAGGTGCTATAGAGCTGTGACCAACCGCGCGACAAGTTAGGCCACGGAGGTGCCCGTACCTAACTGAGCTCTCTTCCAGCTTAGTTGTTAGATGACTGACTAGCTACTGAGTTGTCGTTTAGAAATGTGTGTGTGTGTGTGTGTGTGTGTGTGTGTGTGATTATCACAGCATAGCGGATGATTCATATATATTAACTGGTTACCTCATTAACGTTGACCAGAAACTAAATTTAACAATTATGCCGACTCGGCACATTTATTGCCCCCCAAAAAAGACAAATTACTAACGGATTGAAAGAATAATTCATTAGCTTGTTGATATCCCAATATTAATTAGCTGGAGAGCAAATCACACATCAGACAATATCGTTTTTGATGGAGAGAGGGGGGGGAGGGTTACTGTTCATTATCAAAGTTCGGCTTTTATAATTAACGATTGCCGATCCTAGGAAAAAAAATCCTGGGTTATTAGGCAACTGTCACCGGCTTTACAGATATCTAGTTAACATTTCTGTTGACACACCACAAACAATGTGGCCATATTCTGTAGCGGGAAATAATGGCATATGTTTTATATATTTATGACATATGTGTATTTGAGCTATGGATGTATTTATGGATGTGTTTATGGATGTGTCTATGGACCAGTCTATGGATGTGTCTATGGATCAATCTATGGATGTGTCTATGGACCAGTCTATGCAGATAATACAATTGACTAAATAAGTCTACCACAGAACAAAGTCGTCAACTTGTGGTTTATTTACAAATGTACATTCTCTCCTAATTTCTAACAGACACAGAATGATGATAATACTTCTATATTCATCGTATATGTCCTGTACAAAGTAATACGGATCTAGTTAATTAAATAATTAATTTAAACATTTAACAAATCATATCACTAAAAATCTCTAATGAAGGCCATTTATAACATAATTTGTGTTTCCGTGAAGAGCTCTACCATATTAAATATCGTAGTTTCGCGTTTTTTTAAAAGCATAATGGCAATTCAATTATTATTTATTTATTTATTTATTTATTTATTTATTTATTTATTTATTTATTTATTATTCTAGTGGTGGAAAGTGTCTGCTAGCGTAACATTAAAATGTTTAGACTGATGTTTGATAAAATTCTGCAGTTGCTTCTATTAACTCTTAACCAAATCGCTTTATCACTTTGAATTAATTTAGAAAAGAGAGGATCGTTTTAATAGAAAATAGGAAATAACACGTCACGACACGACACGACACGACATGACACGACACGACACGACATGTCAGTTGAGTTATTTTTAGTCTTACTGCTGGTCATATCTGGTACATATGACCATAAACAAGGGGATGAGGCAGAGTATCTCAAAATAGAGAGATAAATATAATAGAATATAAAATATTAACAACTATTACTCAACAAGATTGTGTTCTGGATGAGTTATCATATAGATAATGAGATCATCAGTAATCTACCAACAGATATCACACGTAGAAATGTTGATTATAAACATAGATGTTTAATTAAGGATATTTTATCTTTGAAATACAAATATCTATTATTTTCATTTAGCACCTGGCAATTATTTTTTAAATCTACTGAGTTTATATTTATATTTACTACAGCGAATTTTGTAAACAAATTATTTATATAATTAGCGTGGATTGATCTAATGATTAAAAAGAACAATCCGCAGAAACTAGTTTATGTATAAAATAATCTTCAACGATTAATAATACCCTTGGATCCGCCTCTCATCTCATATATAATATAAATTTAAACCACGTCTGCCAATCTACACTAATTTATTTTAGATCTGTCATAATTCTACTTAATAATTATAAAGTGTGAAACTCAACAATTGACATTTCCTACTCTTTATAAGTCACCTGATGCTGGCTAAGATAACATTTATTGGGTTTTTTCTTCTCTGTTTCAAATATTCCTTTGCCAATGGACATGGAAAGAAAAGGGACAAAGTTAGTTATTTAAAAGGAGGAAAAACGGAAATAACATATCTTAGTGTAAGAGGTTATTATTGTAAAGTGAGTCATTTAGATGAGGTGAGTTTATTTTATCTATCTAAACCTCTCTCTTTCTAACATAAACAGGTAACTTTATAATCGACAACACCTGAAGGTTTTGTATAAACTCACAATTACTGTAATTGTAGCGTAAATAAGTCAGCTAATGTAAATAGTAATGTAGGTGACCTGTCATAAATTATATGATGACTAATATTAGTCTTTCCCAAAATAAACCTCAACAGAGAATATACCCATACGGCAGGCTAACTCGTCAAAAGAAACCATATACTCTCTAGGGTGTTGATTGGGTCGTTTGTCTGCACAGGGGGGGTTTAAATAATTGGCATTCTGGAGTTGAGCTAAAATATGAATTACAATTCTCATCAATACATTTGTGGGATGTTATAACGGTTTACTTAAATGTTTTTGTTTAAACGATAAACAACATGTTAATAGAAAGGATTATATCAGATATCGATTTGTTCCGATGTTAATGTCAGTATTTCTTATCATTCTCTGGGATATTTGAATATTATCGGTACATTGTAGCTAAATAAATATTCACTAACACGACTGCACGTGACTGATACATGTGTTATAGAAAATATTCAACCAGAATAGTTGTGACAGAGCTATGGCCAAACTGATAGAGCGGTTAGTCACAGAACGCTAACACCAGTGTTTAAATTCTGGTCTGGCTTTCAAAAGGGCGTTTAACATTTGTAAGTATCCTTGTCCATTTAGACTACCATGTGCGCAAAAGAGATCATAAAACAATAAAACCTTTATATTTCAATCAGAATTGTCTCTAAATTAGCAACATATAACAAGGTCACAACAAGACCAAAAACAAAACCCCACAACAGCGACAGCCAATCAAAATCGAGATAACAAAGGATCATGTGACTTAATGCCAGCCAATCAGTTCTCCCTGAATAGAAAAAGCAAATGGGAAATGGCCGTGCCTCGAAATAAACAAAGACCGTATGAATTTAGTCTATAGCATTGTGAGCAGTCAGTAACAGACAGTAACACCCAGTAACAGTCAGACGATTGAAACACGTATTACAGTCACACGATTGTTAGACAATGATTAGACGATGGTCATATGAAGGTCATACCATGGTCACTGAATTGTAACGCAATAGTCACGCAATAGTCACGTAATGGTCACATAATGGCTACATGGTGGTCACACGATGGTTGTTCACCTTAAAGAAACCTGAAATTGAGTTTTAAATCTTTACAAAAACCGTGCCTGAATATAACTTCAACTAATGACTAAACATAGTGCGACCAAATAAATACTGACTTGACTAGGATACACTTATTTACAGAGAAATAGACACTAAACCTACAAGATCACTCTAATTATCACCATCAAAATCAACACAATAAATTATGGCCTTCACCTTGCACCTGTCACAATAAGTAAACTATGACACCTTGCCTGTCGTATTCTCTCTCAGCCTTAATAACGCAGATAGCCGACTTCAAAGTGCCGACAACCAGGTGTTCCTATATACCATAGAATAACCAATTAACACCAAAGCATCTTCCTTTACCGAAACGAAAGAGTCCCAGCTTGGAGACACAGTTCCCTTCAAATGGATAGCAGGCTATCCAGACACCGGCTGATCCAGAAAGTCAATCCAGAAAACAGTATCACCGAGATGTTGATATCGCTACAGCGTGACGACTCGGGTTAGAGATAGATGTGTCACCGTTATCCCGTAACACAGTTTCGTCCTGTGTCCTGACACAGGGACCTCCAGATTACCTCCCGGATCGCGAAACAGACAACTAATGGTACTCACACAGACACACATATAGAGAGAGACCACATTAACTAAGTGTAATATCAAACGGCTCTACCGACTGTGAGGACTTGTGCCCATAGTACCAGCGGCATACATGGACACAAATAGACAAGCCCCCTTCTCTCTCTCTCTCTCTCTCTCTCTCCACACACACACACACACACACACACACACATGGACACACACACACACATACACACATGGAGCTGAGGAGAATTACTTCACCCTGTTGTTGATAGTTTTCCGAGGATAAGATGTTGGGTTTGTTGGCCAAGTCGAGTACTACGTTTACATTCAGCTCGTCTCCCAAGTTATCTCCAATTGGTGATTGTCTAATTTCTTTTCTGGAGCTTTGATGGTCAAAACACAAGTCTGTCTTCTGTCCGGAATTAAATCTTTCACTAAAAAGCCATCAGAACCCGGGATGTGGAGGGGGGGGGAAACTAACAGTTGTTGACCACATTTTGCCCTCATGACTGGGTTCTGTGGAGAGGTCTGAAAACGAGACTACGTGATTGGTCATTTAAATCGAGTATCGATATCGGTGTTAATGGATGATTGGCTCAAAGTATGACATTAACGTTCTATGTGTATCTTGATGAAACACCAGAGGGGGGCGGATGGATGAGGGTTCGTTGTTTTGGGAGGAATGGGTTCACTTTTAAGCTTTACTATGCTTACATACATAAACTTGTAGATAAAGGTAAGCACCCTGGTAAAACAATACAGACACACATACACACAACACGCATGTACGAACACACGCACGCACGCACGCACGCACGCACACACACGCACACACACACACACACACGCACACACGAACGCACGCGCTCACACAGGTTCGCACACATACACACACATGCACACACACACACAAACAAGCACGCACACACACACGTACGCATACACCACTACTTCAACTATGGCTACTTTCACGTTAAATAATAAGATACCTTCAGTTATATATATATATATATATATATATATATATATATATTTTTTAAAATATATATATCTTCCTAGAAACCATCATCATATAACAAATACGAAGTATAGATACAAAGGTAAAAACATCTCTATAAATATTGACACAGGTGCTAGAGGAAAGTAGATTAGCCAGATCCAGGTGCGCAATCTGGAGCTAAATACCTGGACACGAACGCTGATTAGTTAACAAATATATACACCGTAATGATAAATAGGTACAGGATTATAAACTGATCAGGATATAAAAACATGTATTGGTGGAACTAAAAACCAGGTGTTTTAGAGACTAGTCATATATCTGAACTATGACCTCTAGGAAATGAGCCCCCCCCCCTATTTGTTTAGGCATCTACATATTTTCAAGTACGAACAAGAACGTATGCACACACATACACACACACACACAGACACACACACACACACCGTAAGCCGTTATCTTCCAGGTGGCCATCATATCCAGATACTTTCAAAGTTTCAGACAGTTTCAAGGTCATAACAATTCCTTTTATTTCCTTTGTCAAGTCATAAAGTGATAATGTTTAGTAACTTTATAACATTAACTCTCTACACAATAGCAACTATCTATATCTAATATTAGTGTGGATATCTATATAATACTAGATATATATATATATAACACTAGATATCTATATAACAGTATATATCTATATAACAGTAGATATCTATATAACAGTAGATATCTATATAACAGCATATTGCTATTTAACAGTAGATATCTATATAACAGTATATTGCTAATTAACAGTAGATATCTATATAACACTAGATATCTATATAACACTAGATATCTATATAACACTAGATATCTATATATCAGTATTTTGCTCTTTAACAGTAGATATCTATATAACACTAGATATCTATATAACACTAGATATCTATATAACACTAGATATCTATATAACACTAGATATCTATATATCAGTATTTTGCTATTTAACAGTAGATATCTATATAACACTAGATATCTATATAACACTAGATATCTATATAACACTAGATATCTATATATCAGGTATTTTGCTATTTAAAAGTAGATATCTATATAACACTAGATATCTATATAACACTATATTGCTATTTAACAGTAGATATCTATATAACACTAGATATCTATATAACACTAGATATCTATATAACACTAGATATCTATAAAATCACTAGATTTCTATTTAACAGTAGATATCTATATAACACTAGATATCTATATAACACTAGATATCTATATAACAGTATATTGCTATTTAACAGTAGATAACAATAACATTCTAGATAACAATAAATCTCTCTTGAACAATTATTATTATCTACTATTAAGTAATTGTATTAATGTAATATAATATTTTAATTATTTTGACATTATCTCATAATTGACACTAATTATATTACTATTTCTAGTTTAATAACAAATATCCATAATTAAGAATTATTAATTATAAATTTCATCAATCCCTACTTCGTTAAAGTGACCTTGAAAATAATTAACGAACGAGTATGGGAATTATTAAAATTATTTATATTATGATTAAATATTAAATTGGTCATTGTTATTGTTATTATTGTTGTTGTTATCTGTGTTGCTGTTATTATTGTTGTTGTTATCTGTGTTGTTGTTATTATTGTTGTTGTTATCTGTGTTGTTGTTATTATTGTTGTTGTTATCTGTGTTGTTGTTGTTATTGTTATCTGTTTTATCGTTATTATTGTTGTTATTTTCATTATTACTGTTGTTGTTGTTATTAGTGCCGATATCGCTGTTGTTGTTGTTGTTGTTGTTTTTCTTGTTGTTATTATTATGTATTTTATTATTATTATTATTATTATTATTATTGTTGTTGTTGTTGTTGTTGTTATCTGTGTTTATTTGATTTACATGTTTTGTTGATATTTTTCTATACATACAAAATTAAACAGTTTAAATTAAGATGATATTTTTAATAGACTTTCCCAGGTAACAGACAGTTCAGTCCCATCATTAATTAACCTATTGTTTTACAGTTAGATACCGTTTATATGGGATATGTTTAATCCGACAATATGAATTTCTGAAATAACTCGGAATAGATATATTTTCCATATCACTAAATGATAACATTTTGCTTTTGTTTGGTCTTAGTACACAATAAAAAGATACGTCTCGAACAATAAAACATAAGTACCTGTAAGGTTATATTATCACAACAATAACCTGGATACTTAACTTTGGATGGTCCGGTATTATTTATACACAGCTCGTTCTACGTGTCCGGATTATACAGACACCGCAGTACTACTCACTCCAGTATACAGATCCAGAAGAGCTATAAACAGGAACTCGTGGTCGGTTTAAGATCGGACTACAGCCAAGTTATATCATTCAATAATAAAAACAACATTTTATAGTCACAATGTTAGTATATAACATATCTAATGTAATACACGAGATTAAGGCTGGACTATGGTCTATTTAACATCATAATGCTAGCCTCGTTCTAGGCGGATACCCTTGGCTTTTTCTAGGTCAAGTTGCTTGTTGGCAGTCTCCAAAAGAAGTTGAATTAGAATAAAATATGAAGCAGCCCCTCTCTCAGTGGAGTCGACCATCTCGAGATATGTGGTCAGTAACACTATCAGTCTCACCACGGAGATTATTTTAAAACATATGGCTGTTGTTGTTGTTGTTAAATAAGAGTACCATACAGAGTTGTTTATTATATTATGATAAATGTCAGTGTTAAATATAACAGGACATAAAGGTATTAAGTTAATGTCAAAATTAAGACGATATATATCGACTAAATCTGACATCTATCTATCTATCTATCTATCTATCTATCTATATATATATCTATCTATCTATCTATCTATCTATCTATCTATCTATATATCTATATATTATCTGATCCAGTTATAAATTGTCAAAACTTTACTTCATTGTAGAGTCTTAAAGTTGGTCGTAATCTTCTCATAGATATAACAAGTAAAAGAACAATTCATCAGTGTTTATCATTTTGACCATGTTATAGCTCTTTTAATCTAATACCAATTACATCTGATATCTATAGTGTCATCTCGTTAGTGGTATCCAGAAATACTAAATATTAATACAATAACAACATCTGGAGATTGATGGCCAAAACACGTGATCTCATGGAATATAAACATATTTATCGAAATTGATATACAGAATATTAACTTGGGTTTAAAACTTTTGATCTAACTCTAGAAGTAAGGATAAACAAGACATGACTGTACGGATAAACAAGGCATAACTGTCCGGATAAACAAGGCATACTGCTCGGATAAACAAGATATTACTGTACTAGTATTTATACCGAAATCACGACAAAACAGAAATCCATTTTCTCAAATTATTAACGCATCAGGAAGAAGTTACTGGACCAGAAACTGAGATATTTTAGTGACATTCTTCTAACTTGGATACCATCATAGCTTCCCATCTCGACGTTGACCTCTGTAGTCAGATTATTATCTACTATATTTATAATAGTTACTGGCCTTTGATTTACTATAGTTAGTAATTGTGACGAGTAATTGAGATATGACGCTCCAACAAGCGGATTGTAAATTGGCATGTGTTCCTTATCGAATATCAACTTCGTGTGTGTGCATGTGTGTGCGTGTGTGTGCGTGTGTGTGTGTGTGCGCGCGCGCGCGCGTGTGTGTGTGTGTGTGTGTGTCTGTCTGTCTGTTACGTGTTAGTTCGATTCACCACCTTGTTCTGTCAATGTATACACACAAACTTCACCACTTCAGAACCTGAAGACTTCATGTCTCAAATCGTCAAGTTGTTAGTCCTAAATTTAACAAAACACAGAGGACACACACACACACACACGCACGCACGCACACACGCACACACACACACACACACACACACACACACACACACACACACACACTATTAAAGATAATTTCTCTGAGCCAGTGCTTTTTACCTTGTGTTGACACCTCTACCCTGTTTACCGTATTTACCCACACCGTTTTACCACATCACCCTTCTCCCCCCAACACATATATAGAAATAGTGTAATGATAATAAAGATCAAAGATGTTCAATATTAGCAAGTTAGACATACTCATCTTGGCTCGTCCTTGTGACAAATGGTGATAAATCACGTGGTATATCACGTGGTAAATCACATTGGTAATTCACTTGGCATAACAATAGCCATGGTAACCGAATGTAGCCACTATTCTAGCTATAAAATAGCCCAACGTTAGCCATATACTTATATGTCTGTCTCCAGAGATTCCATATTTTATTTAATCATATCGTCATCTGGCTAAGTGTTGGAAATGGTAATTTAGATGAGGGTTATAACGAGGAACACTGTAAAATGGTGAACACCGTAAAATGTTGAACACCGTAAAATGGTGAACACTGTAAAATGGTGAACACCGTAAAATGGTGAACACTGTAAAATGGTGAACACTGTAAAATGATGAACACTGTAAAACGGTGAACACTGTAAAATGCTGAACATTGTAAAATGGTGAACATTGTAAAATGATGAACACTGTAAAAAGATGTATACTGTGAAATGGTGAACACTGTAAAATGGTGAACACTGTAAAATGGTGAACACCGTAAAATGGTGAACACCGTAAAATGGTGAACACTGTAAAATGATGAACACTGTAAAACGGTGAACATTGTAAAATGGTGAACATTGTAAAATGATGAACACTGTAAAAAGATGTATACTGTGAAATGGTGAACACCGTAAAATGTTGAACACCGTAAAATGGTGAACACCGTAAAATGGTGAACACCGTAAAATGTTGAACACTGTAAATTGGTGAACACTGTAAAATGATGAACACTGTAAAACGGTGAACACTGTAAAATGCTGAACATTGTAAAATGGTGAACATTGTAAAATGATGAAAACTGTAAAAAGATGTATACTGTGAAATGGTGAACACTGTAAAATGGTGAACACTGTAAAATGGTGAACACCGTAAAATGGTGAACACCGTAAAATGGTGAACACTGTAAAATGATGAACACTGTAAAACGGTGAACACTGTAAAATAGTGAAAACTGTAAAATGATGAACACTGTAAAATGTTGAACACCGTAAAATGGTGAACACTGTAAAATGGCGAACACCGTAAAATGGTGAACACTGTAAAATGGTGTACACTGTAAAATGGTGTACACTGTAAAATACTGAACACTGTAAAACGGTGAACATTGTAAAATGGTGAACATTGTAAAATGATGAAACTGTAAAAAGATGTATACTGTGAAATGGTGAACACTGTAAAATGGTGAACACTGTAAAATGGTGAACACTGTAAAATGATGAACACTGTAAAACGGTGAACACTGTAAAATTGTGAACATTGTAAAATGATGAACACTGTAAAAAGATGTATACTGTGAAATGGTGAACACTGTAAAATGGTGAACACTGTAAAATGGTGAACACAGTAAAATGGTGAACACCGTAAAATGGTGAACACTGTAAAATGATGAACACTGTAAAACGGTGAACACTGTAAAATAGTGAACACTGTAAAATGATGAACACGTAAAATGTTGAACACCGTAAAATGTTGAACACCGTAAAATGGTGAACACTGTAAAATGGTGAACACTGTAAAATGGTGAACACTGTAAAATGGTGTACACTGTAAAATGCTGAACACTGTAAAACGGTGAACACTGTAAAAAGATATATACTGTGAAATGATGAACACTGTAAAATGATGAACACTGTATAACGGTGAACACTGTAAAATGATGAACACTGTAAAATGATGAACACTGTAAAAAGATATTTACTGTGAAATGATGAACACTGTAAAATGATGAACACTGTAAAATGATGAACACTGTAAAATGATGAACACTGTAAAATGATGTACACTGTAAAATGATGAACACTGTAAAATGATGAACACTGTAAAACGGTGAACACTGTAAAATGATGTACACTGTAAAACGATGAACACTGTAAAACATGGAACACTCTAAAAAATGGAACACTATAAAACCGGGAATATTGGATAACGAGGAACACTGTATAATGAGGTAAACTGTATAACGAGGAACTCCGTGTTCAACTTTAAACAATGTTTCAAATTATACAGCAAATCAAAGGGAACAATGCATAACAATGAACACTGTATAACAGTTTTGGTGAGCTAGTACACTGTATAACAGTTTTGGTGAGCTAGTAAGTAAACATGTCACAGAGGAGATCGTGAGGGAAGATGGTTACAGTTAATGATAGATATGTCATGGGGAAGGTCGTCAAGAGATTAGAGATTATGGCAGACATGTCACGGAAAATGACATGAAAATATACTTGATGGTAGATATGTCACTTGGAAGGATGAAGGTCAGCTGTTAATACGAGATATGTCACATGTGAAGTTCAAGTAAGGGGGTATAACGATATTAACTATAGGACACTAAACAAAGAAAAGAAGCCATAGGAACCAGCCATAGGGAACAAGCCATAGTGTACCAGCCATAGGGAACCAGCCGTGGTGTACCAGCCACAGGGAACCAGCCATAGGGAACCAACCATAGTGTACCAGCCATAGTGTACCAGCCATAGGGAACCAGCCATAGGGAACCAGCCATAGGGAACAAGCCATAGTGTACCAGCCATAGGGAACCAACCATAGGGAACAAGCCATAGTGTACCAGCCATAGGGAACCAACCATAGTGTACCAATCATATGGAACCAACCATAGGGAACCAACCATAGGGAACAAGCCATAGGGAACCAACCATAGGGAACAAGCCATAGTGTACCAGCCATAGGGAACCAACCATAGGGAACAAGCCATAGTGTACCAGCCATAGGAAACTAACCATAGTGTACCAATCATATGGAACCAGCCATAGGGAACCAACCATAGGGAACAAGCCATAGGGAACCAACCATAAGGAACCAACCATACGGAACCAGCCATAAGGAACCAACCATAGGGAACCAGCCATAGTGTACCAGGCATATGGAACCAACCATAGGGAACCAACCATAGGGAACCAGCCACAGGGAACCAACCATAGGGAACCAACCATAGGGAATCAGCCATAGGGAACCAGCCATAGGATGCTAACTACAGGACACCAACCTTATGTCACCAGACATAGGACACCAAAGTTAATAAAATCCTTATCAAAGGTTGGCGGATGGTGGGGTTAGACTATATATATTGTGGATTATGATGGATTATTTTGTATAATGGATCATAATCCTATAATTTATGATTGACTACTATTAGCTGTATGTTCCACTGAGAATTGATAATCCTACAGGATTGCACAGATTAATAAATAAATGCTAGCCAGCCATATACCACAGGTATCCTGGTGGGGGGGGATCTATAGATAAATCACCGAATTGTAATCTATGGGTCCGTGTACTTGGCCTCTGGGGATGGGGATTCCTGTACCCCAGGGTGTAGATGTTATTACACAATCAGCATGATTCTTTCATGATTTATAACGATAAGCTCTAGTTCAGTTTGTCACAGATATTTTTCTTTTTAGAATTTCTGACTAGGATTATTATTATCAACCGAATGATCTAGTCATTAGATTATCAACCATTAACCGAATGATCTAGTCATTAGATTATCAACCATTAACCGAATGATCTAGTCATTAGATTATCAACCTATTAGTTTGTCACCGAATGATCTAGTCATTAGATTATCAACCATTAACCGAATGATCTAGTCATTAGATTATCAACCATTAACCGAATGATCTAGTCATTAGATTATCAACCATTAACCGAATGATCTAGTCATTAGATTATCAACCATTAACCGAATGATCTAGTCATTAGATTATCAACCATTAACCGAATGATCTAGTCATTAGATTATCAACCATTAACCGAATGATCTAGTCATTAGATTATCAACCATTAACCGAATGATCTAGTCATTAGATTATCAACCATTAACCGAATGATCTAGTCATTAGATTATCAACCATTAACCGAATGATCTAGTCATTAGATTATCAACCATTAACCGAATGATCTAGTCATTAGATTATCAACCATTAACCGAATGATCTAGTCATTAGATTATCAACCATTAACCGAATGATCTAGTCATTAGATTATCAACCATTAACCGAATGATCTAGTCATTAGATTATCAACCATTAACCGAATGATCTAGTCATTAGATTATCAACCATTAACCAAATGATCTAGTCATTAGATTATCAACCTCAGTTGATAGTAATTTGTGATCCAGTTAGACCAAAACATCTAAAATGATGTATAACAAAAGAAATTATTGTCATGTTGTAGTTTTATGTTTATTTATGTTGACTGATTAATTGACTGACTGACTGCCTGACTGACTGACTGATTTGACTGACTGACTGATTTACTCCCTGCCTGCCTGCCTGCCTGCCTGCCTGCCTGCCTGACTGATTCACCGACTGAATGGTTGTCTGACCAACTGACTGACTGACTGACTGACTGACTGACTCCTGACTGACTGCCTGACTGACTGACTGACTGACTGATTCAGCGACTGGATGGCTGACTGACTGACTAACTGACTGACTGACAAACTGATTTGACTGACTGACTGATTTACTGACTGACTGACTTACTGACTTACTGACTTACTGACTGACTGACTAACTGACTGACTGACTGACTGACTGATTCCCCGACCGACTGGCTGGCTGATTGAATAACACGCTGATTAATTAATTTATTTATTGATATATTGATTTAATAACTTTGATCCGCCATAACTCTAGCCATCCTTCCTTACTCTCCTCGGATACAAGTAAATAGATGAAGACAACCTGGAATAGTGACATCTCTGTACGATATGCTTCTGTATATAGATGGTCCTAGCGATAGGTTCTGTTGTCATGTTGTCTTTACTGTGATATGCCATGTAGTAGTTTTAGGGGAGATTATAACTTTGGGTACTGTGACCTGACCAGCTTATGTCAATATAACACTTCTTCTCGTGTGAGTTGATTACTTATTATTGAATTTCACAGACAGACAGGGAGTGAGACAGACAGATAGCCAGGGAGGGAGACAGACAAACAGATAGACAGACACACGTACAGACAGATTGGCAGAGAGAGGAACAAATAGAGAGGAAGACATACAGATAGACAGACAGCGAGAGAGAAAAACAGATAGAGAGACAGACATACAAACAGACAGGCAGACAGACAAACAGACAGGGGAGATAGATAAACAGACAGGGGGGGTTACATACAGATAGATAGGGAGGGAGACAGAAAAAAAGATAGACAGACATACAGACAGACTGGCAGACAGACAAACAGACAGGGGGAGCCAGACAAACAGACAGGGAGGGATACAGACAGATAGACAGGGAGGGATACAGACAGATAGACAGACATATGGACATATGGATGGATGGACACACGTGCACGCATGCACGCAAGCGCGCACACACAAAGTTATGACATATTATTTGTATTTATAACAACATCAGCTCACCAGCAACAACAACATACCAATAGCCATTAATAGCGATATCCAGTACACACACACGCACGCGCACGCACGCACGCACGCACACACACATTCCACCGTTTCTGCTGCTTCCATAATTGCCGTAACAGGTGTTATTATAATATTAAGTGATAAACTACCTGTGACATGATGTGCACAACGTCCAGTGGTTTTGATCAGGTGGTCATTTTGGGGTGGTAAAGAACCTTTCTTAGACGACTAATGCTGTTTACCGACCACATCAGATTTACGACCACAATAGTAAAGACCACATCATACCATCCGCCCTTCTATAGACAGGCACTCACCACTATAGACATGACCACATCATAGTCATTTCCACCACTATAGACAGACACACACCCATTATAGACACGGCCACGTTATAGACAGATGCCCCGACTATAGACACGATCACATCATAGATAGACACCCTCACCATAGACACAATAGACACAGACACTAATGTCTAATAGACACTCATAACGTACTGAGAACCTCTTGATCTAGTCATTATGTATACTTATCTATTTACTAATCTAGAACAAAAAGTTTGTGTCTTATACAATAGAAAGTATAAACACTGTCTATTGTATAAACACTGTCTATTGTATAAACACTGTCTATAGTGTAGACACTGTCTATAGTGTAGACACTGTAGATAGTGTTATAAAATGGTTTATCATGACGTAAGTTAGTATCTAGATGAGATATATGAATCTCCACAAAGAGATTATCATAGAATAAATATAACTGTAATAGATATAAAGATAACAACATAACAATAATAATGGGGAAACTATTGTTTTATATATATATATATATATATATATATATATATATATATATGTGTGTGTGTGTGTGTGTGTGTGTGTGTGTGTGTGTGTGTGTGTGTGTGTGTGTGTGTGTGTGTTTGTGTGTGTGGCAACGAACCTAAGCAAAAACTGAGTGACTGACTGACTGACTGACTGACTGACTTAGTGACTGACTGACTGACTCACTCACTCACTCACTCACTCACTCGCTCACTCACTGACTCATTCACTCACTCAATCAATCAATCAGTCAGTCAGTCAATCAATCAATCAATCAATCATTAATATATATATATATATATATATATATATATATATATATATATATATATATATATCATAAAGCAATATAATAAGCTATGACGTCAAAACCCTCCCCCCACCATATTATATATAATATAATGTTGTACCTGTTGTCTTTAGACTTTTATCATCATCACGAAGTTCGTCTCTGTCTGTTATTATCACATCAGAGTGACTAGAAATTACTGAGGTAAGTTGATTAGTTTAAGTTTTCGGATATTTACAGAATGACAACAATCATATCATTATGTCTGGATTGTGATGGCTATTGTAAGATACACCGGACTGGGGGGGGGATCAAATAACCCTATACACATAACCTAGTATGTGGGGGGGGATATTTTCCCTTAGGAAGTTTGTACCTTTGATGATTAAGGAGATCCCACAAAAACATATCTACCCTTCCTACCTTTAATGTTTTCTATCTGATGAATAATTGATGATACATGGTAACATATATGACAATGATATATCATTATTTATAGTGTGAGATAGGGGTTTATCTCACTCTGAATAGCGTGACTCGTGTTTTGAGATAAAACAATCTCACACCAGCTCGAAAACTGACCCACCACCTCCTTAAAACAGTCATTTGTAGCATAAGAATTTACTTAACACCAGTCACCAGCCACCAGACACCAGACTCTGGACACCAAACACCGGATACCAGACACCAGACACCAGAGCGTCTAAATTAATACTACATATATATCACATTAATAATGTTCTTATCGAGAAGGCCATTAGTAAAATTGAATTTCTTTTCACAAAATCGATCTGACCTGTATGTATACATTCTACGACATGTGCGCGCGTGCGCGTTCCTCCTACTACAGTTACTACAACTACTACTATTACTAATTGCAGTAGTTGTATTAGTAGTAGAAGCAGTAGTAATAGTGGTCGTAGTAATAGTACTACTGGTTATTGTTAAAAATCTGGAGGAGCAAATCCTATATTTAGCACATATTACATATATTTTGAGCCATTCTATAATATACACGACAATTAACAATATGTCATTTATAATAATAATAATAGGAACACCCCATACTGTACCTCAGCCAGATCAGGAAACAATTTAGATGATGACGTCAGAGATTTCAGGCCACATGAATAGCTCCCCTGATAGACGCCAAACAATAGAAGATACTACAAATCAGAACTGAGTGTGGATATACACACACACACACAAACAAACACACACATACATACACACACACACACATACACACACACACACACACACAAACACAAACAAACACACACATACATACACACACACACAAACACACACATACACACACACACACACACAACACACACACACACACACACACACACACGCTTTGATGATATGATGAAGGATCAGCTACACCTGTCCTGTCGTATACATCACCATCACAATAAGATACATTATCTACACTCAAACGACTGGGCCTAACTTGTTAATTAACTAGCTACAACGTCAGTAATTTAGATATTTACACCTGGGTTGAGTGACCAGAAATAACAAGCACGAATGGTGTGTGTGTGTGTGTGTGTCTGCCTCTGTGTGTGTCTGTCTCTCTCTCTCTCTCTCTGTGTGTGTGTGTGTGTGTGTGTAAGTGTGACGCATTTGTCACGTACGAAAAGTGGATTATCTTTACTCCAAAGGTAGACGAGTAGCCAAAACTTCTAATCAATGTTTAGAACTCATTTAGATACCTTGTAGGTCTATCTTTGTATATAAACATTTGTGGAGGTGTAGGTTTATATATGTTTAGGTTGATGTATTATTGATGTTTATCTATATGTTAAAGTTTATGTATATTTAAGTGTATGTATATTTACCACAACAAAATCCCCATATATTATATTTTGCAAAATAGTTTTAATATACAATAATCATGGTACCTCATGACGCTTGAAATTGTCTAAATGTATATAACTTCTAAACATTATGATAGAAGATACATTATGACAGCTTTTATACGACTGATGTGATGCCAGAATATATATATATATATATATATATATATATATAGTTAATTCTAATATTTCTACGATCATTTCTATAGTATCCAGTAATATTTCAGTACAAAGACTATCTAATGGACGGCGGAAGTGACGTGTAATGGCGGCAAATGTAGCATGTGATTAATGGCAACAAATTGGTAGTTATCTGTAGCTTATTATAAGATAATTAGAGCTGGCGTGCGTTTGTTTTAGGATCTACACACGTACATACATATATATATATATATATATATATATATATATAATCGTTTTATGTTTAAAATACTAGTATCAAGTATAAATGTAAATTATTGTTAATATGTGGATTTATTGTTTGCCGTTTGTTGTTTAATGTTTGATGTTCGTTGCTCGATGTTTGTTATTTGATGTTTATTGTTTGATGTTTATTGTGTGTTGTTCGATGTTTGTTGTTTGCTGTTTGTTGTTTGATGTTTATTGTTTGTTGTTCGATGTTTGTTGTTTCCTGTTTGTTGTTTAATATTTGATTTTGGTGTTTGATATATTTTGTTTAATGAATAATGTTCTTTGTTGTTGATGCTTATTGATTGATGTTATGGATTTTGGCATTATATGTTTGATGTTTGTTGTTTGTTTTTTTTTTGGTGATTCATGTTTGATGATGTTTTTGTTGTTGCTCGATGTTCGATATTTATTTTTGTCGTTTGATATTTATCTTAGGTGTTTAACGTTTGTTGTTTGTTTATTTACATTTGATGTTTGATGTTTGTTGTTTGTTTTGGTGATTCATGTTTGATGATGTTTTTGTTGTTGCTCGATGTTCGATATTTATTTTTGTCGTTTGATATTTATCTTAGGTGTTTAACGTTTGTTGTTTGTTTATTTACATTTGATGTTTGATGTTTGTTGTTTGTTTTGGTGATTCATGTTTGATGATGTTTTTGTTGTTGCTCGATGTTCGATGTTTATTTTTGTCGTTTGATATTTATCTTAGGTGTTTAACGTTTGTTGTTTGTTTATTTACATTTGATGTTTGATGTTTGTTGTTTGTTTTTGGTGATTCATGTTTGATGATGTTTTTGTTGTTGCTCGATGTTCGATATTTATTTTTGTCGTTTGATATTTATCTTAGGTGTTTAACGTTTGTTGTTTGTTTATTTACATTTGATGTTTGATGTTTGTTGTTTGTTTTGGTGATTCATGTTTGATGATGTTTTTGTTGTTGCTCGATGTTCGATATTTATTTTTGTCGTTTGATATTTATCTTAGGTGTTTAACGTTTGTTGTTTGTTTATTTACATTTGATGTTTGATGTTTGTTGTTTGTTTTGGTGATTCATGTTTGATGATGTTTTTGTTGTTGCTCGATGTTCGATGTTTATTTTTGTCGTTTGATATTTATCTTAGGTGTTTAACGTTTGTTGTTTGTTTATTTACATTTGATGTTTGATGTTTGTTGTTTGTTTTTGGTGATTCATGTTTGATGATGTTTTTGTTGTTGCTCGATGTTTATTTTTGTCGTTTGATATTTATCTTAGGTGTTTAACATTTGTTGTTTGTTTATTTACATTTGATGTTTGATGTTTGTTGTTTGTTTTTGGTGATTCATGTTTGATGATGTTTTTGTTGTTGCTCGATGTTCGATGTTTATTTTTGTCGTTTGATATTTATCTTAGGTGTTTAACATTTGTTGTTTGTTTATTTACATTTGATGTTTGATGTTTGTTGTTTGTTTTGGTGATTCATGTTTGATGATGTTTTTGTTGTTGCTCGATGTTCGATGTTTATTTTTGTCGTTTGATATTTATCTTAGGTGTTTAACGTTTGTTGTTTGTTTATTTACATTTGATGTTTGATGTTTGTTTGTTGTTGTTCAGGTTCAAGTAATGTTAGCAATTTAGTACTGTAAAAAGGTCACTTTAATTTCGACAAGTCAATTTCTTTAGACAGTCGTTCTGACGGTAAATAGTAAATGATTAGTTACTGTGTTGAAGAGCGCCATCTGTCGGCAGAATCTTTATTATATAAATATCAACAGTGTCAGAACTATAATACAGTGAGCTTCGGTGGCCTAGCGGTTAAGCACCCGGCACTTGGTGCCAACGGTCGCAGGTTCGAACCCCGTAAGAGGTCGAAACTTTTCCGGGGATTAATTTCTCGGCTCACTACATCGTGGGTGGGTGACCACGTTAAATGGCGCTGCCGTCTCCACTGAATTATTTAAAATAAAGGGGGACGTTAAAAAACCGCTGAGGACGTAAAACACTCTGGCAGTGACCACCCTCATGGTATTTCGGCTCCATCGTTCCGTACTGCTCCCCTGTGAGTGGTGGGGGAGGAGGTTTCTCAACCACTCCAACATAGAGGCTGTGCTGATTAAGCGACAGCCTGGGGATTCTCCCCGAACAACAAAACCAAACTATAATACGACAAATATCCAGAAGAATGATATAACTAGGACCAGGATCGGCATAGAACATCGCGAAACTTCTATTAGCGAGCAGTGGAAACAGACTAAAATATGTCAGAGGTTATTAACGGTCATGTGATTGGCTGTCATAGAACACAGAACTAGGACGGTAACTCCTAGCTTCATTTTATCCAAAGTTACATCAAGTAGGACATTCAAGATCAATGATCGACTCGAAATACGTAATCGAATCGTTTTAAGTCATCAATATGATGGTTCGATATATCGATCCGCCCGTCAACGTTTCGATCAATTGAAATGTATCTAGAAAACATTTAATTATGTCTTATATATGTTAAAATGAAGCAAATTACCGCGCCATCAACATTTAATCCGCGATATATTAACATCAGAAACGTCTAAGCTGTCAGCTGATATATTGATGAAGGTGAGTCAAAAATTAACATCTTCTAGGAAGAAGAACACTGTTATTGTCTTTACTATGTTGTATCTTATCTGTGACTTTATAATACTCTTGCTAGCCAAAAATGACAAGCGCGTGTGATGGAAAAAACTTTCGTTATTGCGAAGTTGACTGATAAATAGAGACAAAAGTGTGAAAAGGCCGTTTTAAGAAATGCACGAATGAAGATCCTTAAATATCTGTCTCACTGATCCATCTATAATATGAAGGTTAAAATGAATCCTTTACAAACGGAACAAAGTAAAAATTGTTAATGGTTTTGTTCTCTAATATTTGAATTATTGTCACATGTTGTTACATATTATATTTACATAATCGGTTCCCTTCCAGAACCTTATCACAGGGCGAACCATTGGTAGAAGAGTCCTGCATATCTATGATGGCTACATTTGAACCTTTTACAGAGATTGATATCAGACAGTTGCTGAAAAAGTCATCTAATGCTTTCTATGCAGTTGACCCTATGCCTACATGGTTTGTGAGAATTTGTCTGGATGTACAGATAAGCCCAATTACCTATATAGTTAGTAAATCATTATCTCCGGATGTTTTCCCAAGATCCTTGAAAGCTGCCTTTGTAAAACCATTAACAAAACCCCAGTTTGGACTGTAATAGTTTAACCTAGAATTATAAAGGGCAGTTGGTTTATGTCTAAACGACTATAAAGGAACACTTAATCAATTATAACCTCAGTGAACCACTATAGTCAGCATATAAACTGAAACAGTTTTGGTTAGGGTGAAAAGTGATATTATGATGTCAATTGATCAAGGTAAGCGAGTAATACTTGTTCTTCTGGATCTGTCTGCTGCATTTGATAAAGTTGACCATAATGTACTTTTCTTTAGGTTAAAAGACAAGTTTGGTCTGTCAGGTAAAGTACTTGAATGGTTTCGATCCTCTCTGGAACATTGCTCCCAGAGAGTGTCTGTTCATGGTATTTTATCTGACATTCAGTTTTTGTTATCTGGTGTACCACAGGGTTCAGTTCTTGGTCCTCTGGTTTTCACAATGTATACCCGTCCTCTTGGGATCATTGCGCAGCGATATGGGGTTAAATATCACTTGTATGCTGATGACACACAGCTGGACATATCACTGGATCCTGACAATGAGTTAAATTTCTCCTCTTCCTTGAAGAATTTAGAACATTGTATTGCCGATATTCGGCTATGGA
>JAODUP010000739.1:267500-292500 GCA_025642065.1 Paralvinella palmiformis
AATATAGTTCAGTAATAATTACATATAACAAACAGGACACACCTGTAATATAGTTCAGTAATAATTACATATAACAAACAGAACACACCTGTATTATAGTTAAGTAATAATTACATATAACAAGTAGAACACACCTGTAATATAGTTCAGTAATAATTACATATAACAAAAATTACAGAACACACCTGTAATATAGTTCAGTAATAATTACATGTAGCAAACAGAACACATCTGTTTGGTCAACTCCTTTATCAATTAGTCATCCATAATTTGGTCCAATAGTCCATGCGATGACTTAAATGGCAGAATGTGCTTTCAAACATAAAGTCCAGGATCACGGATTAGTACCTTAGTACCGGTCATTTCAGAGATTAGTTTCTCGGCTCACAACAATGGGAGGCATGCTCCTCCGTATATATATATATATATATATATATATATATATATATATACGCGGCGGGTATAAGTTAGTCGAGTTTTTATATAATGAACAAACTACATACACGCGCGCGCACGCAGATATACATACATAGAGGCTCACACGCGACACGCGAACCCATACTAATTCCTTTACTTCAATCACCACTCCATCAGCTATAGGTCAGTATATGAAGGAGGTGGTTGGTGTCATGTGACATCCAGCTCTGATGTAAGACATATACTCCTATGTTTGTTGAGTAGTTGTGCGAGAATAGACTTCAGTACTTTATCAAGATGTTTTTGCCGAAGTACCTAGAATATCTCCCCAGTTGGTTATGAATACAATATTATATGATAACGATGATGGTTGTGATGATGATGATGATGATGATGATGATGATAATGTTGATCCAGGTGATCAATGGCGGTCACTTCCTTCTACGAAATGACGGTGACCTTTCTTGACATTTCTTGACCTTTCGACTTATCTTTCTTCATAAGCATCTTCTGTAAGACTCAGAAATACAGCCGCTTCTTTCTATAGATAGCGAAGATGTCTCCTACATTATCTATTTGTGTCTGAAGATGAACATCAAAATTGACAGCCTGAAAAATTGTCAATTCCACAAAAATAGCAAGTGAAATGAGAGGCATTTAGATACTACAGAGCTGGTCCACTAGACCACACCAAATATATTATATCTACTACAGAGCTGGTCCACTAGACCACACCAAATATATTATATCTACTACAGAGCTGGTCCACTAGACCACACCAATTATATTATATCTACTACAGAGCTGGACCACTAGACCAAACCAAATATATTATATCTACTACAGAGCTGGTCCACTAGACCACACCAAATATATTATATCTACTACAGAGCTGGTCCACTAGACCACACCAAATATAGTTATATCTACTACAGAGCTGGTCCACTAGACCATACCGTATTTTTCTATATGTGTCTGTTATAATATTAATAACAATTTCTCTTATTTCAGTCTATTAGGGCCACTCTTTACTCTTATATTAGCTATAACAAAAACAACAACAACAACAACAATAATTAATAATAATAATAATAATAATAATAATAACAACAACAACAATAGTTAAAACGTACTTCTCGGTTTGAAGGTAATACATGTTAATCATGATAAAATGATATTTAATTGTTGTGTTTAATTCTCCATTTATTGATGTAATTATCACATTTTGTAGTTACTGATGAGCTCAGAGATGTTCTATTATTATCTTCTCTTTTAGGACGTCTATCATTAAATAAACAAATTATCAAATTTCTCAGTTCATTAATTCGTTGAAGTTCTCTTCGCTTGTGTGCTAGATTTTATTATTAATACAATGATGGATTACTGATAGAACACAGGATGACTAATGCGATGATGATGATGATGATGATGATGATGATGGGAATGCATTTTGACGACAAAATAATTACATCCGGAACAATTATTGTGATGTATTTCGTGGCTAGCCAACGAAGATTGAAGATAAATTAAAGACAGACGATAGACAGATTAAGAATAATAAAAAAAATTAAACAATTTGTTCTGATTCTCTCTCTCTCTCTCTCTCTCTCTCTCTCTCTCTCTCTCTCTCTCCTCTCTCTCTCTCTCTCTCCTCTCTCTCTCTCTCTCTCTCTCTCTCGTAACACAGTGTCTTACAACCACTGTCGTTATAACACAGTATCTGGTAAAAGTTGTTTTAACACAGTGTCTTGCCAATTTCATTATAACAGAGTATCTTACTTATGTCACTATAACACAGTATCTTACTTATGTCACTATAACACAGTGTCTTACCAATGTCGTTAAAATGTAGTTTCTTACAAATGTCGTAATAACACATTGTCTTACCAATGTCGCTATGATACAGTGTCTTACCCATGTTATTACAGCACAATGTAGTACCAAATGTTATAAATCATATAAATGTCTTATAAATCATATATAAAATTTCGTTATAACACAGTGTCTTACCAATGTTATTATACTACAGCGTATTACCAATGTTATCATAACACAGTGTCTTACCAATGTTATCATAACACAGTGTCTTACCAATGTTATTATACTACAGCGTATTACCAATGTTATCATAACACAGTGTCTTACCAATGTTATCATAACACAGTGTCTTACCAATGTTATTATGACACAGTATATTACCAATGTCATTATAATACAGTGTATTACCAATGTTATTATAACACAGTTTATTACCAATGTTATTATAACACAGTGTCTTACCAATGTTATTATGACACAGTATATTACCAATGTCATTATAATACAGTTTATTACCAATGTTATTATAACACAGTTTATTACCAATGTTATTATAATACAGTGTATTACCAATGTTATTATATCACAGTGTCTTAGCAATATTGTTATACATAACACGTTGTATTACCAAAGTCATTATAACAGAGTATATTATCAGTGTTATTATAATACAGTGTCTTACTAATGTTATTATAACACAGTATATTATCAATGTTATTATAATAGAGTGTATTACGAATGTTATCATATCACAGTGTGATAGCCATATTGTTATATATAACACCTTGTATTACCAATGTTATTAAAACAGAGTATATTATTAGTGTTATTATAATACAGTGTCTTACTAATGTTATTATAACACAGTATATTACCTATGTTATGATAACACAGCGTATTACCAATGTTATTATATATTGTTATGTTCCTGGTGATATGCTTTAAAACATAATGTTTCTGTTACTTTGGTAAAATGTAATTATCGGGAACATTTTTAGATAGTTCTGTCAATATTCATTCTGTTCAGCAAAATAACGGACATTTTCCATTCAGGAGAATATCGGGATAGTAAAAAGTCCCATGGTCGACAGATGTACTATACAAATATGTCCGGCATTTGTCCTCCTATATAGATCCGGAACGCTAGTTCCGGATCTATTTTTCTCCCTGTAATGTCATCTTCGGGATATTGTCAGCTTCAGTAATTGGCTGTCAAAATATGAATGTCGTTTTGTCAGCAGTTTAGTTCCCGCAAAAGTAATGGTTTTAACCGGTTTTTTCCTGATAAAAATCAATACTTTACCAAACGAAAATATTCTGTTATTGACTTGTCTCGGACTATTTCGACTTCGTCTCGTTTTTAATACTTCCCTGTGATTTTTTTTTTTTGGGGGGGTTCGGTGAGAGGGGAGAGGGCAGGGGAGTAGAAGAAGTGAGGTCGGAATGCGTTGATTTAAAACAAACATAACATTTTTAATTAGTAATATATATATATATATATATATATATATATATATATATATATATATATATATTGTAGGTCTGTGTGTTCCAAAACAATCTGACAAAGAGTCTTAAACGGCGGTGAATATGACATTTGTTGAGATTATGATTGAGATTATGATATTGACTCATTAAAATGTATTTTAATAGTATTGTATTGTTGAGGTTTGGGTAGAGACCCCCGGGCTGTCGTCTATTGGTTACTGATGTCTTGTTGAGGTTTGGGTAGAGACCCCTGGCTGTCGTCTATTGGTTACTGATGTCTTGTTGAGGTTTGGGTAGAGACCCCTGGCTGTCGTCTATTGGTTACTGATGTCTTGTTGAGGTTTGGGTAGAGACCCCCGGGCTGTCGTCTATTGGTTACTGATGTCTTGTTGAGGTTTGGGTAGAGACCCCTGGCTGTCGTCTATTGGTTACTGATGTCTTGTTGAGGTTTGGGTAGAGACCCCCGGGCTGTCGTCTATTGGTTACTGATGTCTTGTTGAGGTTTGGGTAGAGACCCCTGGCTGTCGTCTATTGGTTACTGATGTCTTGTTGAGGTTTGGGTAGAGACCCCGGGCTGTCGTCTATTGGTTACTGATGTCTTGTTGAGGTTTGGGTAGAGACCCCCGGGCTGTCGTCTATTGGTTACTGATGTCTTGTTGAGGTTTGGGTAGAGACCCCCGGGCTGTCGTCTATTGGTTACTGATGTCTTGTTGAGGTTTGGGTAGAGACCCCGGGCTGTCGTCTATTGGTTACTGATGTCTTGTTGAGGTTTGGGTAGAGACCCCGGGCTGTCGTCTATTGGTTACTGATGTCTTGTTGAGGTTTGGGTAGAGACCCCTGGCTGTCGTCTATTGGTTACTGATGTCTTGTTGAGGTTTGGGTAGAGACCCCTGGCTGTCGTCTATTGGTTACTGATGTCTTGTTGAGGTTTGGGTAGAGACCCCGGGCTGTCGTCTATTGGTTACTGATGTCTTGTTGAGGTTTGGGTAGAGACCCCCGGGCTGTCGTCTATTGGTTACTGATGTCTTGTTGAGGTTTGGGTAGAGACCCCCGGGCTGTCGTCTATTGGTTACTGATGTCTTGTTGAGGTTTGGGTAGAGACCCCCCGGGCTGTCGTCTATTGGTTACTGATGTCTTGTTGAGGTTTGGGTAGAGACCCCGGGCTGTCGTCTATTGGTTACTGATGTCTTGTTGAGGTTTGGGTAGAGACCCCTGGCTGTCGTCTATTGGTTACTGATGTCTTGTTGAGGTTTGGGTAGAGACCCCCGGGTGTCGTCTATTGGTTACTGATGTCTTGTTGAGGTTTGGGTAGAGACCCCCGGGCTGTCGTCTATTGGTTACTGATGTCTTGTTGAGGTTTGGGTAGAGACCCCCGGGCTGTCGTCTATTGGTTACTGATGTCTTGTTGAGGTTTGGGTAGAGACCCCCGGGCTGTCGTCTATTGGTTACTGATGTCTTGTTGAGGTTTGGGTAGAGACCCCTGGCTGTCGTCTATTGGTTACTGATGTCTTGTTGAGGTTTGGGTAGAGACCCCTGGCTGTCGTCTATTGGTTACTGATGTCTTGTTGAGGTTTGGGTAGAGACCCCCCGGGTTTTCGTCTATTGGTTACTGATGTCTTGTTGAGGGGTTTTGGGGAGAGACCCCCGGGCTGTCGTCTATTGGTTACTGATGTCTTGTTGAGGTTTGGGTAAGACCCCCCGGTCTATTGGTTACTGATGTCTTGTTGAGGTTTGGGTAGAGACCCCGGGGTGTCGTCTATTGGTTACTGATGTCTTGTTGAGGTTTGGGTAGAGACCCCCCGGGGTGTCGTCTATTGGTTACTGATGTCTTGGGTTTAGGTTTGGGTAGAGACCCCTGGCTGTCGTCTATTGGTTACTGATGTCTTGTTGAGGTTTGGGTAGAGACCCCTGGCTGTCGTCTATTGGTTACTGATGTCTTGTTGAGGTTTGGGTAGAGACCCCTGGCTGTCGTCTATTGGTTACTGATGTCTTGTTGAGGTTTGGGTAGAGACCCCTGGCTGTCGTCTATTGGTTACTGATGTCTTGTTGAGGTTTGGGTAGAGACCCCTGGCTGTCGTCTATTGGTTACTGATGGGGTTTTTTTGAGGTTTGGGGGAGACCCCTGGCTGTCGTTATTGGTTACTGATGTCTTGTTGAGGTTTGGGTAGAGAAACCCCCGGCTGTCGTCTATTGGTTACTGATGTCTTGTTGGGGGTTTGGGTAGAGACCCCCGGGTTTTCGCCCATTGGTTACTTATGTCTTGTTGAGGTTTGGGGGAGAGACCCCTGGGTTTTCGTCCTTTGGTTTCTGATGTCTTGTTAAAGGGTTTTGGGAGAGACCCCCGGGGTGTCGTCTATTGGTTACTGATGTCTTGTTGAGGTTTGGGTAGAGCCCCTGGCTGTCGTCTATTGGTTACTGATGTCTTGTTGAGGTTTGGGTAGAGACCCCCGGCTGTCGTCTATTGGTTACTGATGTCTTGTTGAGGTTTGGGGGAGAGACCCCCCGGCTGTCGTCTTTGGGTTTCTGATGTCTTGTTGAGGTTTGGGTAGAGACCCCCTGCGTCTATTGGTTACTGATGTCTTTTTGAGGTTTGGGTAGAGACCCCGGGTTTTCGTCTATTGGTTACTGATGTCTTGTTGAGGTTTGGGTAGAGACCCCCGGGCTGTTTGTCTATTGGTTACTGATGTCTTGTTGAGGTTTGGGTAGAGACCCCCCGGGGTGTCGTCTATTGGTTACTTTATGTCTTGTTGAGGTTTGGGTAGAGACCCCCCGGGGTGTCGTCTATTGGTTACTGATGTCTTGTTGAGGTTTGGGTAGAGACCCCTGGCTGTCGTCTATTGGTTACTGATGTCTTGTTGAGGTTTGGGTAGAGACCCCGGGGTGTCGCCCATTGGTTAGATGTCTTGTTGAGGTTTGGGTAGAGACCCCTGGCTGTCGTCTATTGGTTACTGATGTCTTGTTGAGGTTTGGGTAGAGACCCCTGGCTGTCGTCTATTGGTTACTGATGTCTTGTTGAGGTTTGGGTAGAGACCCCCCCGTCTATTGGTTACTGATGTCTTGTTGAGGTTTGGGTAGAGACCCCTGGCTGTCGTCTATTGGTTACTGATGTCTTGTTGAGGTTTGGGTAGAGACCCCTGGCTGTCGTCTATTGGTTACTGATGTCTTGTTGAGGTTTGGGTAGAGACCCCTGGCTGTCGTCTATTGGTTACTGATGTCTTGTTGAGGTTTGGGTAGAGACCCCCGGGCTGTCGTCTATTGGTTACTGATGTCTTGTTGAGGTTTGGGTAGAGACCCCGGGCTGTCGCCTATTGGTTACTGATGTCTTGTTGAGGTTTGGGTAGAGACCCCTGGCTGTCGTCTATTGGTTACTGATGTCTTGTTGAGGTTTGGGTAGAGACCCCCGGGCTGTCGTCTATTGGTTACTGATGTCTTGTTGAGGTTTGGGTAGAGACCCCTGGCTGTCGTCTATTGGTTACTGATGTCTTGTTAAAGGGTTTTGGGGAGAGACCCCTCGTCGTCTATTGGTTACTGATGTCTTGTTGAGGTTTGGGGGAGACCCCTGGCTGTCTTTTATTGGTTACTGATGTCTTGTTGAGGTTTGGGTAGAGACCCCTGGCTGTCGTCTATTGGTTACTGATGTCTTGGGTTTAGGTTTTGGGGAGAGCCCCGGCTGTCGTCTATTGGTTACTGATGTCTTGTTGAGGTTTGGGTAGAGACCCCTGGGCTGTCGTCTATTGGTTACTGATGTCTTGTTGAGGTTTGGGTAGAGACCCCTGGCTGTCGCCTATTGGTTACTGATGTCTTGTTGAGGTTTGGGTAGAGACCCCTGGCTGTCGTCTATTGGTTACTGATGTCTTGTTGAGGTTTGGGTAGAGACCCCTGGCTGTCGTCTATTGGTTACTGATGTCTTGTTGAGGTTTGGGTAGAGACCCCTGGCTGTCGTCTATTGGTTACTGATGTCTTGTTGAGGTTTGGGTAGAGACCCCCGGGCTGTCGCTATTGGTTACTGATGTCTTTTTGGGGTTTGGGTAGAGACCCCGGGCTGTCGCCTTTTGGGGACGATTTTTTTTTCTTTTTAGTTTTGGGGGGAAGGACCCCTGGTGTTTTTAAAATGGAAACGGGTTTTAAAAATTTTAAATTTTATTTTATATTTTTTATTTTTGGGTTTTAAAAGACCGGCTGGTTAAAAAAATTGTATTGGGTTTGAAAACCTGTTTCCCATTGCAAAAAAAAAACCTGTTTTTAAAAATTTTTAATTAAACTTTTATTATTGCCCGAAGACATTAATTTTTTTTAGAAACAGCAAATCCGGCCCAAGGCGGTTTTTTTTAACCCCTTAAATATATATATATATATATATATATATATATATATATATATATATATAATTTGTCCCCTGAATGTTCTGGCTTTAGGAGCTTATTTGGGTTGGAAACCCATTTGTATAATCAAAAAACTTTTCTCTTAGATAAAAATTCTGTTATTTTTTTTAACTAAATTTTTAATAAAGTAATAACGTTTTAATTTTTGTCCATTTTAGTTAACCAGTTTTTAAAATTTTTTATATTTTTAAAAAATTTTTTATTTTTTTTTTTTTAAATAAAATTTTAATTTAAATTTTTATATTTTTTTTTTAATATAATAATTATCTGGAAATTTAAATTTCTGGTCTTTTGAAGCTTTAGTTGGGATTGGGATGTTTTACCATTGTTATTTAGCAGAATATAATATTCTTTAATTTAAAAGGGGGGTGGAACATACTAAATCTTCCATCAACATTCTCGTCACACAAACCAATACGTGAACTGATTGTACTAATTTGATTTAAACGTTTCTTCCCACGAATTTCAGGGGGCATTTCGATTTATCCGTTAAGCGGCAAATAAATAACCGTTCGAAGACCGAATCAGAGACGTGACAAGTGTGACGAGCTCGAGGTCAAGGCTACTTCGGAAGGAACCTCTTTCGACAATCAGATCAGATATGTTGAGTCAATAACAGAACGTCACCACAATGTCGAAACTGGGTCAACACCATGCCGAACAATCCGGAAGGCTGAAGAACCGTGATCCGGAATAACCTTACTTCTAATAGACAGCCGGATTTAATGGAGACCGAATTCTGTGCAGTATTCTACAACAACTATAACCGCCACCTAGTGATTTCATTCCCAGATCAAGGTCAAAGGCAAGAAGAAATGTCAAATATATTGTGGCTGTTCTCACGACTATTTTACGACTTTCACTACTTACGGTTTAATTTCGTTTATGGGAGAATTCTAGCACATCTCTCGCACTAATTTATCTCAAATAAAATGTATACATATACCCATTTTATATTACTTTTAATGTTGTAATATTCATACTGTATGGGAGATGGCACTATAATAGGAGGTTTTTTTCCATACTATCGGGTAATTGGCAAGGGCTTCTCCACTGAATATGTCATATATTGTAAATTCTAAATTTATTTAGAATTAGTCTCCGTGGGGAAGCTTTAAATTATAGACCACATGCGTCTCCCTCATTTGAGGTAGCTAAGCCAAGTAAAATAACTCTCATTTCGGCCATTTTTATTATTGTTATCACTGAAATGGATAAATAAATATATGGGTCGAGCATCCAAGAGATAACATCAAATGAGCTGGCGATTGTTTTGTAAGTTAACCACTGAAATAGGTATCCGTACATATATTGTTATATTTCAAATAGCTAACTGTATGGTAATATATCAAATTATTTGGGAATTAATTACATGGTTGTTGTTACTATAAAATATACGAGAACAAGTAGAAGATTCGATGACAAACTCTCAGTAAATGTCAATTAAAGTAATAATGACCAAAAATAAGAGTTATTATCGTTATTAGTATTATTAGTCTTTAACCTTAAAGCCAAGTTACATTTTTCGTAATTAACTTAATTAAGCATCGTTCAAAGCACGTATTAATATAGAGTTCGGATGAACGCCTTCTTAACCAATCAGCGCACGAGATTAAATTGGTGCGGAACTAATCATTCGCTGACGTGTAATGGCGGGAAATGTACCATGTGATTAGAGATACCTTATCAGTGGTTGACTGTAGCTCATTATAAGGTAATTAGAGCTATGCGTATGTGTGCAAAGACTCTGGATTGAAAATGGATTCATGGATACAGCTGGAGAATCGTATTACAATTCCTGAGTCGCCTGAGGTAATTCTAGTCAATATTCCTGCAAAACAAAAGGAACTGACAAGTACCGTCCCAATCGTGTGTGTGTGTGTGTGTGTGCGCGCGCGCGCGTGTGTGTATGTGGGCGAAGTTGATATGGAATTACTATAAATTCTACATGATTATTACCTATAATTATTGAGGGGTGATATATATATATATATATATATATATATATATATATATATCTTCGCATCAACCTAGAATATGGGCTCTCTCTGTGCGCGTGTGCGTGTGCGTGTGTGCGTATGCGTGTGTGCTTGAACATATCACATACTATAACAGCTCTACCCTATGTTAGTATGTAGTATGTTATATCTAAAACGCAATCTCTATTTTCACACACATACACAGAGAGAGAGAGAGAGAGAGAGAGATAGTACTCTAGTAATCAGTGGTAAATATATGTTTACGTAATATTCAGAATACAAGTATAAGTGATAACTGATTAATAATTCCTTAGTTTTTTAAAACTTTATTCTTACAGTGATCGACAATTAAAGAGCATCTTCGTTGTATATTTCAATATAATCGACTTAAAGTGTATTCAATTTCGTTTTAAAGAGTATCATTGTTATCAATTTTATATCAATTGGTTACATTAATTATTGGGGTGGGATCCAGCTGAATTGATTTATATTTATTTGGATTGATGATTCATATCTAAATATGTATGATGTAATACACGGTGTACCCCTGTATAATCTGGTGGCATCTTCAATTGATTGGAAGCATACTATCTCTATTTGTCAATTATAGATACACAATCCAAAGCGATCCAGTTATATGGACACTCCGATACCACAGTGGAGAAAGCGCAGTATAGTAAACATTGACGTCATGGCTCGAGTGATAGCCATATTACAATTTATGGAATGAAATCTTTCCGAGCATCAGCTCTCTAATATATTGTGTTTTATAAAGCCAAACATGTTTTAATACCATATTCAGTGTATAATGCCGTAGAGCAAACATTGTTTATTAAAACGATCTATAAAATATTATTATAATTATTACAGTGTATTATTATTATTATTATTTATTGTCTGTTTGTGTTGGATGTTACAAGCTAACAGCCATTTGACAGATTTGAACTGGGAACCTCACAGTTTCTAACCCACCACATCTAAGCTCTAAGCTGTGCAGGATTTACATAATGTAAGCCATCATTCAGTGTATCTCCAGTTCTGAGGAAATGTATCGCTACTCATTTATTCTCCATCCGGGTTCCTATAATCCTAAGGATACACAGGATGTCAATTGACATTTCCTGAGTGGTCTGATCCAGAAGAAGAAAGGTGAAGAACAATCCCGATAAAAGCTAAAAGCTCTTCTGCAAATCGACGATATATTTTTTTTATTGTAAATAGATTTATCTAGAAGTTATCTCACTAAGTTCTTCTCATTGACAGATTTAATGTAAATTACTGATGACGAAAGAGATTTGAGCTTTTGTAACTTGTTATTATTATTATCAGCCTACGAAACTTTCTTTATCTTGTTCATCTATTATTATTATTATTATTATTATTATTATTATTATTATTATTATTATTATGCCATTTTGTTTGGTGTTTTATGGGCGGACTTATTGGTTCCAGTTTAATGACAGATCTCTAATACAGAGGAGTATTAAATGAAAATCCAGTTATAATTTATATATAACACCTTTTACACACACACACACACACACACACACACACACACACACACACACACACACACACACACACACACACTGATACCATATATATATATATATATATATATATATATATATGTTCGTGCGCACTCGCAGTCACACACACGCACACCGGCGAGTGCACGCACGCGCGCAACACAATACATGCACAGCTTTTTAAATAGAAGTCCATGTCAGATGCTATACGTCGTCTGTTTTATTGGCAGAAAATCAGTTGGCTACTTTGGTTTGAGCGAAAAGGTGGCCTAGAATGCACCAAATATTCCATTTTTTCAGGGGAGAGCCCCTAACCCCATTTCAATTGAGAAGGGCCAGTACTGTGTTAGTGTGACTACCACAGTGTTGTCGCTGTGTTTTTACAGGCCACCACACGTGAGCTGGTGCCTAATTTTTGTAAGGCTGAATGCTTTAAACTATATATACCAGACACTGACCCACAGTCGAATAATGTGTGTATATTTTGTGTGTATTCACACACACACATACACACACACACACACAAAATGTTTAGATATGTTGATGCTCTGTGCCTGTTGCCTCTTACTATGTACCCTAAAACACACACACACACACACACACAAACAGATATACACACACGTGTCATGAATACAAAGTCATGAATAAAAAGTTGAAATAATATCTAGTATCTGTTGCCTCTCTATATGTATCCTAAAACGCACATTGCCCGTGCGAGACATCTTATCTATTTCCATCCAGATTCCTTATTACACCAATGTAAGAAAGTTATGTCGTTATTACAACATGTTTGAGTTTATTAGCTTTGTTATGTATAATGTAGAATCTATATTGTTGTCCTCTTATGTGGTCTGGCGAAACGACCTATTAATTCATACATTGCTGCTTGATGGATATATACTCCTGGAGTCGTTTGTTACTCTGACAGGCATCTCCATGGGTATTAAGCTGCGGACAGAGTTTTTTCCCATATTATGAGTAATTAGATTACACTGATATAGGAAATTTGTTAAATGTATACCTATTATAATCCCGAGGTGTCATTCGCAGTATCGGAGATCTGCCTGAAATCCGCTGTTCTCGACAATGGGTCAAATAGATCAAGTGGATAGGCGCTTTAATTTAGATCCCACCACACCTAACTGCATATACTTAGGGACGCTAAATTAAGCGTGAATGAACGTTCACTTAGTGATGAACGGAAACGTATGAGGTTAGCTGTTAGGTTCGAGTAAATCATAGTATTTACTCAGGTTTGAGACGATATTTCGTTCTAGTCCAGTAATAATCCATTGTGCGGTATTGCTACTTTGTGTTTATTTTAGTTAAATCACTTCAGTGAGTCCATACTGAGTTAGTGTACATTATCTTTGTTATGAACAAACTGTAATGTTTGTTAACACATTGAGGGTATATAAAAGGCTAAAATGTTCACTTAGGTTAGAGAAGAACTTGAAGTTTGAATTCACTTTTAGATATTCTTTTATTATACACAGCTAAAAAACACACACACACACTCTCTCTCTCTCTCTCTCTCTCTCTCTGTGTGTGTGCTCGCGTGCGTGTATGTGTATTATTGTGTACACTACTTTGTTTATTATAAAAAATACACTGACGAATTGAAGCCACTAGCCACACCCAAAATATCGCGCCCCCGCAGTCAGTAGAATAGCAATATAGATAGATGGAGCCGAAATACCCCGCAGGTGTTATACGTCATCAGCTGATCCCGTTGGGTCTCAGATGATGTCAGCTAGTAATAAACAAACTACCTAACCCATTGACTGACCGGAAGTGACCTCCGGGTCAAATGTCGGCAGTTATCCAGATAGATGACAACTCTCACGGTATATACTATTCCAGCCAGCTGGTTATTGTACAGCTGGGTCATGTGACAAGGAGCAGCTGTTACCTGTGACTACTTATAGAGTGACCAATAGATACAGCTGTCAACAAATCCCACGAGAGCTGGTCATAATACAAATGTATCGATGTGACGTCGCCGATGTGACGTCAGAGCATTTCAGTTTTCTCCTTCCCGCCTTCGAATCTTGCTTCCGGTGCAGCCGTAATGGCTGGATTTGGATTATTTCCCTATATCTTGATATCAGGTTATATTTTGTGATTATTATTGCGGAATTATTGGTTACTGTTCTAAGCATTACATATTTAAAACATATTTTCTGAAGGTGGACTGTCCCATTTAAAAGACACGTTCGGTCTGTCAGGTAAAATACTTGAAAGGTTTCGATCCGGAACTGGAACAACACTCCGAGAGAGTGTCTGTTCATGATATTTTATCTGATGTTCAGTTTTTGTTATCTGGAGTACCACTGGGTTCAGTTCTTGGTCCTTTGGTTTTCACAATTTATACCCATTTTCTTGGAATCACTGCACGGCGATATGGCATTAAATATCAGTTGTACCCTGATGACACACAGTTGTATATATCACTGGATCCTGACAATGAGTTAAATTTATCCTCTTCCTTGAAGAATTTAGAACATTGTATTTTATAGATATTCGGCTGTGGACGACTCAAAGGTTTCTAAGGTTAAATGATAATAAAACAAATATTATATATTTGGCATCAACACATTGTGTTAAATCCCTAAAGGCACCCGCATTATAGATGAGTGCATCTTCAATTACCCCTAATGGGTAAGTAACATATCTAGGTGGTATTTGTTTTACAAATATATATGTATTAACATATATGAACATGTCACATCAGTATCCCGAGCTACCTATTACCATCTTAAGAACATCCACACAATCATCGGGATCAATCAGATCGGGATCTCTGTGGTAGGTTTCTCTATCCATTATGCTATTCAGTCGTCCACGTTTGGAGTAAAAATCTTCCTCATCTGGATCTGGATTTCATTGTCATATTTAGTGAGTAGCCTAACGACCATCTATTTGTTTACATTCGGGCTCTCTACGGATTATCTATTTCATATTTTTTTGTTATTATTGTTATTATATCAAAAGGTTTGAGGGATTTCTGTTTATTATATCTAAGAGCTTGAGGGTTTTGTGTTTATTATATCTAAGAGCTTGAGGGTTTTGTGTTTATTATATCTAAGAGCTTGAGGGTTTTGTGTTTATTATATCTAAGAGCTTGAGGGTTTTGTGTTTATTATATCTAAGAGCTTGAGGGTTTTATGTTTATTATATCTAGGGGCTTGAGGGAGTTTGCCTCAAATGTTTCTACTCAATTCATTGATTATTTTTTGGTCGCTACGTTTATTGTCTTCGTGGTTGTTGTCTTTGTGGTTGTGGTCTTTGTGGTTGTGGTCTTTGTTGTTGTTGTTGTTGTTGTTGTGTTTGTGGTCTTTATGGTTGTGGTCTTTGCTGTTGTTATCTTTGTGGTTGTTGTCTTTGTGGTTGTGGTTGTTGTCTTTGTGGTTGTTATCTTTGTGGTTGTGGTTTTTGTGGTTGTTGTTTTTGTGGTTGTGGTTTTTGTGGTTGTTGTCTTTTTGGTTGTGGTTGTTGTCTTTGTGGTTGTTGTTTTTGTGGTTGTTGTCTTTGTGGTTGTTGTCTTTGTGGTTGTGGTTTTTGTGTGTTCTTTGTGGTTGTGGTTTTTGTGGTTGTGGTTTTTGTGGTTGTTGTCTTTGTGGTTGTGGTTTTTGTGGTTGTGGTTTTTGTGGTTGTTGTCTTTGTGGTTGTGGTTTTTGTGGTTGTGGTTTTTGTGGTTGTTGTCTTTGTGGTTGTGGTCTTTGTGGTTGTGGTCTTTGTGGTTGTTGTCTTTGTGGTTGTTGTCTTTGTGGTTGTGGTCTTTGTGGTTGTTGTCTTTGTGGTTGTTGTCTTTGTGGTTGTGGTCTTTGTGGTTGTGGTTTTGTGGTTGTTGTCTTTGTGGTTGTGGTCTTTGTGGTTGTGGTTTTTGTGGTTGTTGTCTTTGTGGTTGTTGGTCTTTGTGGTTGTGGTCTTTGCTGTTGTTGTCTTTGTGGTTGTTGTCTTTGTGGTTGTGGTTGTTGTCTTTGTGGTTGTTGTCTTTGTGGTTGTTGTCTTTGTGGTTGTTGTTTTGTGGTTGTTGTCTTTGTGGTTGTGGTCTTTGTGGTTGTGGTCTTTGTGGTTGTTGTCTTTGTGGTTGTTGTCTTTGTGGTGTGGTTGTTGTCTTTGTGGTTGTTGTCTTGTTGGTTGTTGTCTTTGTGGTTGTGGTTGTTGTCTTTGTTGTTTTTGTCATTATGGTCTTTGCTGTTGTTGTCTTTGTGGTTGTTGTCTTTGTGGTTGTGGTCTTTGTGGTTGTGGTGTTTGTGGTTGTGGTGTTTGTGGTTATACTCATTTTTATTGTGGTCATCAGTGTCTGTAACAAAAATCTAAATTTGTCATCGTATTCTAACATATTCACCCTCAATGTCTATGATACATCTCTAATCATGTTCTAGGACTGGATATTCACATCCATATTTAAAACGTAGAAAGTATAAAATATAACTGTGAACTAAGAATGACAACAAAGATTACGACCATTTTTAAATACGTGGAAGTAAATAAATATATCTCTTAAAGGAAAGGTAACAGTGATAAACAGCCTCACTACATCACTCTTAGTGTATCCATGTACTGTATGAGATACTCCAGGACATATAATAAAAGAGAAAGTGAATTTCTTTCGGGTGAAAAGGTAAATAAAATAGCAAGAAACATAATGATTAAACAAATAGAACAAGGGGGCGGGGCCTCAAGTTGATTGACACGACAAGCAAAATCCAATCGCTAAATATGACATGGGATAAACACGCAATAAATAATCCTACTTCCTCATGGAAACTGATATTAGATGACGTAGTCGAGTTACCTTTCGAATACTTGAGGCGATCGACTGGGATAAGCAAACACATATTAGAAAAGCTACCGAAATTGTATAGAAATGTTATGCGTGATCTGAACACTTTACCTAACAATTAGCCCAACACAATCTCGGAAATCATACATGGCTCATGGAGACACATATTAGAACTGCAAAAAATAGATTACATAGAGTGCAAACATGCCAGCAGACCTCTATCTATATATACTACTGATAAGATAGAGCCAGTGTACTCACCAGCTTTAGATCTATTCGGTACAAAACCCAAAGTATTATACTGGAAATTTATACAAATTCGAACACCAGCAATGCCACCAATATGCCTCACGAGATGGGAGAATCAATATAACATAGATCACAGCATCTGGCCATCGATAGTTACAGCCCCCCGCCCCCTCCTCCCCTCCCCCTTAAGGTGTGCAAAGAAACCTGTTTGGAGTCTTTTCAATATAGGATAATACATAGAATTATGCCACGTAATGTATGACTTTATGTTAGAAAAGTAGTAAATACTAACAATTGTCAATATGTATATTGTACAAATAATAATTTAGATGATATCAGCCATTATCTTGTTATATGTCTACCTGTTAGAAAATATTGGGAATCATTTGTAACCTGGTGGAATTCCTTAAAATATTCAAAATTATATCTATTGGCTGAGGACAATATCATTCTGGGATTTCCAGTTGAAACTAATCAATCCTTAATTATTGTCTAATTGTTGCCAAATAGTACATATATTGTTCTAAAACAAATCAAAAACTCCTTAATCTTCTTAAATTCCTGGCTATTTAAAAAAAAAAACTCAAAGTTGAGGAAAACATATGCATCCAGCAATGTAGGCAAGAACAATTCAGAAGCATATGGGGCTATATATATTTAATGTATTTTAATAATCTATTTTCATATTTGTGATCAACAGTCACACCTTTATTACCACGACAATTACAATTTCATGTCTTGTGTTATGTTACAATGTATGTTTTTACATTATGCTAAAAGTGGTCTGAGCCTATGAAGATAATGCTGTATGTGTGTATGAGAAATAAAGATAAACAGCAAAGAAAGATGTATTCACCCTCAATGGTTTAAACCAAACTATAGGTTCATAGAGAACGTTGGTAGAGGAGACAACGGGTCAGAGGTCAGAGACAAAACTCCAAGTTATTGAGATATTGGCGACTCTCTTTAATAAGAAATATTGTTATTACGTTGTTCAAAAGAGACACATTCTCGAATATAATGCTACTGTACTTCACAAGAATCGAAATGTTGCTGTTCTACGGCCACTTTTGGGTACAAGGTAGGCTAAATGGGCCGAGCGACATCCAAAGGTAATGAGGCGAAGTGAAAGATGACACGCACTTATGACCTAGCCCGGGTGGGGTTTGAACCGAGGTGCTATATATTTCTTGCCAGCGGTACTACCAGTTAGCAGGGTTGGCACGGGGCATGGAAACGTGGAATTTATGGAGAGAGAACGAACGGTATTGAATATTCATGAGGCTGGCTGATCCATTTATTATGCTGGTTATTATAGGTTAATGTCGTTTCTATGCTTGTTGATGTAGCAGTGTAATTATCGTTCGGAGCATTGAATATTGTATGAAAGGAGCCTAATTATGGAGAAATCGCTGTTTCAAGACCACTGACAGCAGCGGCCAGAGTTTGCTGATTGGCTGGCTACGTCGTGATTCAAAAGACGTATTTCGCGCGTACTCCCGCGTGTGTCAACGAAGTTTGATGTTAGAAAAATGGGAGAAGATGCCGTGAAAAGTCACGGGGCGGTACAGAGCATATCGCTAACATGAAAAAGGTTAGTTCATCGTCAAAGAAGGTTGTCGTAGTGTCTTGATCGTTGCCAGCCCGAGGTGTTCTTCTTGTCAGTTTGATCGGTTCCTGGTTCGTTATCAGACGGACAAACCGATCTCCTGGGTTCAATAAATAGATGCATAATTAAGCAATGCTATGTCAATATGCATCCTGCATCTTTTCGCGTTCAATGCAAGTCGGTATTTAATTAGCATAGACATTTTATTATGAAACCATGGAAATGACATGGAATTTTATAGTTGTTCAAGTGTATGGACCTTGAGTTAGGCCATGGAGGCGCCCCCCCCCCCCAGATACCAATTAAAATTAATCATAAATATAACGAATATGTTATGATTAAATACAGTTTACCATACTAACTAGTATATGTGCATAGTATCTCGACAGGCCAATTGGGATGTTATTGGAGATGCGTGAACTCGGTGTCTATTTGAAACTATTCGGTAAGGTCAGTTAAATATCTGATAACATGTTTATCATTTACATATCAGCTAACATATTGTAGAGTTTATATAAATGTTATAATATGATTGTTAATCAATCATCTTCCTATGCTATTCTCTCTCTCTCTCTCTCTCTCTCTCTCTCTCTCTCTCTCTCTCTCTCTCTCTCTCTATCTATCTATCTATCTATCTATCTATCTATCTATCTATCTCTCTCTCTTCTTTTTTTATATATATATATATATATATATATATATATATATAGAGAGAGAGAGAGAGAGAGAGAGAGAGAGAGAATAAACTAGAATTGTAAACAAAAGTTTGCTATAAAATGCTAGTAACAGGCCAGATACACTCATATACTGGTTACTACCACTTTCAGGTTTTAATAACACAGAGAATCTTTCTTTGTTCAGAGATCCACAAGGTCACCTTGAGCAAATTCCGAAATTGTCATTTCCTCTCACCCTTGGCACTAAGCCTTCGACAAACACTCGGCGTTTAAACGTTGAGTGACACTCGAACCTCGAAAAACGCAAAGGAATGAGAAGGGCGTCAAAATTAAACACTTGTCTGTTACCAGGGAATGTATTATCTATAGAAAACACCTGATCCTGAAAAAATATCTGGAGACATAGAAGGATGCTTCTTTTGGAGGCTAGTCTCGGGAGAGAGTCTCTCATGGAAGTTCTCCCCCGGGACCCACCAACCGACACCAGAATGCTTCACTACCCCCGGGGACTATCTATAATGTATATATTTTATTTTCCAGCGAGATCTATCAACAAGGATTTGTTTTCCTGTCATATTGACTTATAGCTTTGATGGTAATATCCTCGACTCTTCTTTATTTCTTACTATTGTTGTCGATGTCTGGACGCACAGAAGTTGGCTCAGGCACGAGGTAAAAGGTCAATAAACCTCATTACATTCACCGTATGTATAAACACACACACGCGCGCACACACATAATAACTCCCTCTGATAAACAAATAGTAACAAGGATTTGTTTGTTATGACGTCACGTGGTATAGCAGTTCCCATTTGTTAACAGCACCATAATCCATGACAATATGATACACACGATACACACGATCACGTGATACACACGATCACACGATGATACACACACAACGTTATACACACGACTACAGGATAAACTCATCACGTGATGTACTAACTACGTGATTTGCTCACCACATGATACACTCACCACATGATACACTCACCACATGATACACTCACCACATAATACACCCACCATATGGCATACCGGCACATGGTATGCCCACCGCATGGCACGCACATCACATGGTACAACAAGAACATTTACAGCTACCATTTAGCGTACCATCACATGGTACAGTCACCAAATGGTACATTCGACACATCATACACTCAACAAATGGTACATCCATCTCATAATACTCCAACCACTTGGTACACCAACCACTTGGTACACCAACCGCTTGGTACTACCGCCACTTCTTTCTCCATACCCGTAACTCAGACCATCACGTACTACCGACACTACCACTTAATACCTCTAAACTATTATGTATCAACCATAAACCATTATGTATCAACCATAAACCATTATGTATCAACCATAAACCATTACTAATAACAAAATAATAATAATAATAATAATGAGTGAGTGAGTGAGTGAGTGAGTGAGTGAGTGAGTGAGTGAGTGAGTGAGTGAGTGAGTGAGTGAGTGAGTGAGTGAGTGAGTGAGTGAGTGAGTGAGTGAGTGAGTGAGTGAGTGAGCGATTCAGTCAGTGGTTGGTTTAACCTCAATAATGGTCAGACCTGGCACCCCACATATATAGCTAAGGTGATTAAATTCAAACCCAATAACACACATACACACACACACATACACACACACATATCTATTAAGCTGTCAGTTTTAATAATTTCTATAAATATAGATGGTTAGACAGTTAATTTAGATACTGACAATCATCAAAATGTGAACTAGGTTCGTTATTGTTAGGTATCAGGGCTGCACATCAGTCGGTTTATTTAATTTTGTCATACATCCTGATCAAACGATTTGTGTTTCTCTGTGCCGGTGAAAAACACGCGCGTTCGTGTACAAACACAGACACATGTGACCAGCATCAGGTATTCTCGGGTGTTTACATCACTATGAGCTATGTAATAATTGAAGCCTGTCATATTTAAAAACAATTTAGTTATATCTTAAAGGTAATCAGACTCGTTAGAAAGGGAGTTCAATATATAGAGTATGTTGATGTTTACACCAGTGAGTAAGTGAGTACGTAGTTTCTAAACGCCGACATATTTCGTATATTCGAATTAGGCGACTAAATCTGTGTTGTAATGGGTCAGTAACAAATACGTTTTTTTAACCAAAGTATTAACATATATGAACATGTCACATCAGTATGCCGAGCTGCCTACTACCATCTTAAGAACATCCATGATTGCCCCCCCCCAATGATGTCCTACCCCCCTCCCAACACCCGCATCTTACACGTTGCTCTACCCCATCCGAAGGAACTCATTAACAAATAGAATTACCCAATATCGATACCTGTTGATGATGACACTAATGAGATAGAAAAAGAATAATTCTTTTATCGTAATCAGATACAAGTAATTATATATATATATATATATATATATATATATATATATATATATATAAAACAATATACACACAAACATACGCACATACACACACAAATACACATAAACATGCATACATACATATAAAATTACTAAACACCAGTCATTAATATCGCTCCAATTGATAGGAATTATTGTAAATAATCCTAGAATTTTGGAAAATAGATAAGAGATAATCTTCTTAGTCAAATGACATAATACCACGACCGAAGATATCTCCCATCCCCCCCCCCACAAATACATATACACCCACCCCCCTCCCATAGACACGAAGTTGTTGGTGAGAGCATCATCCATGAGGACACCACATTATCTATGACCAATACCGGATGTATTATCTGTTTTCATCCTTTCATGTGACCATTAGCGTGCCATCGATCATATATATAGAAGTTGATCGTGTTATTGATAAAAATCAACTGTTGGTCAACCTCAGACACATCTGCTGCCAAATATGATAAGAGGACACAAAGACATCATCAACATCATGATGACAACATAGTCACTGTATCTGAACAAATTGATCAATGTCATAAAACCAGATTGTACTCAATCAACCAATTATATGACTCGCTTCAAAATGTTTACGTCAACAAGTCTTAATTACACTATATATATATATATATATATATATATATGTGTGTGTGTGTGTGTGTGTGTGTGTGTGTGTGTGTGTGTGTGTGTGTGTTTTGTCTATTCCTTCATCATCTTCATTATCATAATTTTCATCAATTATTATCAGTGTCGTCGAAACTGGTACCATGACCTCATGGCCTTGACCCATTAACCATAAACGTATCACTATATATGTTTGCATGAAAAGTTGTCTATCAAATACAACTATTTGTTTACGAATATCGTATATTATATATTTTTGATATATAATTGGCCAATATTGATAGCGAGTCTCCTCTCGACCAAATGCCCCACGTGAGACCTGTACCTAAGTAAAACAACTCAACTCTTCAGTTGGCATCAATCGGTACTTGAAAATTATTGCATCGTAATTAATTTGCTTCATCTATCTGAACGCCTCAGAAACGACAATCAAGAAGATAAAATTTGTTTTCATAGTTATAACGGGTCATTAATTCTATAATGTGTTAAAATGAAGAGAAATATATACTTAAAAGAGGTCTTTAAAATGATAATAACAAATAGATAAACTAATTAATAATGTAATTGTTTATGTTTGTTTTGCGAGTAAATATTTAGTAATCTTCAAGATTTTGAACTAAACTTTATAATATTGTGACAGGTATTATCAGTTACTGGATTGAATTTAGAAATAGAAAGTCTCATTGTTTTGATTGTTTTATGTGTATGTGTCTAAAAATATAGCTAACGTATAGCTCTATCTAACTGTCAATCAATCAATCAATCAATCAATCAATCAAATCAATCAATCAGTCAATCTATACTACTACTAATAACACTATTAATATTAAGGCACATTTAATATTAATCGAGGTTATAGTTGTGTAAAGGTCAGTAATTATTAGCTGTGATTAAAAAGGTTACAGCTCAGGTTGTACTGAGGTGTATGTAACACACAAGGATCACAGGTTCAAGTCCGAATGTTTCGATAAGCAATACTCCTGAACGTGTTCGAACATGTCACATCAGTATGCCGAGCTGCCTACTACCATCTTAAGAACATCCACTGTTTAAAAACATTCTTGACACAAGAATCACTTGTAACTGTATGCTGTGAATTTGTTACATCTCGTATAGACTATTGTAACTCTTTGTTATGTGACATATTTGAGTCTGACATCAATCTCCTTCAGCAAATTCAGAATAGTACAGCTCACCTAGTGACAAATACTCGAAAATATGATCATATTACCAGAATTCTTAAAAAAAACGGCATTGGCTACCTGTTAGACAGCGTATCCATTTCAAGATTTTACTAACAACTTATAAATACATCAATGATATGGTACCAGAATACCTGTATGAACTGGTGTCCATTAAAAAAGTCATCCCTAAACTCAGGTCATCCAGTCAGTTACTATTGCCGGTGCCAGTGTCTCGGCTCAAGTCATATGTGATTGTACGTTTAGTGATGCAGCCCCCACTTTGTGAAATAGGTTGCCGGCAAATATTAGAAATGCGTCGTCTTTTGTAAAGTTTAAATCTCTTCTAAAAACACATTTGTTCGAGGCTGCTTTCACAGATAAATATTGGTTATCGTTTAAATCTCCTATTGTGTTTTTACAGACATTATTAAATATACATTATTGTTATTATTATTATTATTATTATACCTCTGAAGTCTGAAGTGAGCAATTAACTAGTGAGAGATTAATACCAAGTCTCTGGATCATAATATTCGGTCAGATATAATCTTCTAGATATCGATTTGATGTAAGAATAAAGACTAATAGAGGACGGTTAGAAGTCAGGCTATGACGTCATCGTTCCTATCGGCAAAATCAATTAATTGTTTTAATTGGATAAATATTTACTTTTAATATAAAAAAAGTGGCTGTTTGTGGTCACCTTTGTGTAGAATATAATAAGAGATCCGGATGAACTGCAAATGTAATGAGGGAAAGTGAAATGTGAAACATCCCTCCTGCATAGATTTGAACTCGGTGTTAGGAGTCTGTAACCAACCGCGCTACCAGTTAGTGTATATAGACACGTTACATTAGTGTTCTATGTTAGCAGCAAGGAAGGTTTATATTATATGAACATCATTCTTGTTGGAACACAATATAAGTGAAGACATAGCTTAATGAGGAAGACAGAATTGTCAACAGGTAACAATTATATATTAATTATTACATCTTAGTGGATGTATGAATAACAAATATCATTTAATATAATAATAGTATTATTATTATCATTATTATTATTATTATTATTTAAATTGGCATCATCAACTATACTGCGTTAATTATAGCATCTTTGAGACTATGATAAGGTTGTTCCCCTTATATATGTACATGAAATATATTATTATTATTGTTATTATTGTTATTATTATTATTATTATTATTATTACTGCTACTATTACCGCTACTACTACTAATAATAATAATGTATATTTATTTAATATTTATACTACTGCTGCTGCTCCTCAATAATATTAGATATACAATGTCAAATATAAATGTCGTAACATATTTTGATGGAAATTATGAGGGAGCAAATAAATCTCTGTTTGTCTCTCTGTGAATCTAGATAATGTCTCTATACGTGTCTCTGTTTATCTATATCTCCCTCAACCTGTTGTATATAACCATATATATAATATATATATATATATATATATATATATATATATATAGGCTTATACGTATATACTAGCTTGGTGTTATCTAAAGATCGACCTTTGACATTATAGGACATTTAGAAGTAGGTCAAGATTCATAGCACATGCTCATTTCTTCTTGGAATTGAGTCTCCTCTAAGAAGACACATGACCTACTGACATTTTCCGGTGGGGTGGGGGTAGATCTAGCTATTTATGTCCACTTTCATGTGCATGGTCGTTTAAGTCAACTAAATGAGACCCAAAGGTAATGAGATGAAGTAAAAAATGAAACATCCTTCACACCAATCAGGGAATTGACCCTATACTTGAAGATTAATGAAAGATGGAGAGAGATAATTTAAGGTGTTT
>JAODUP010000739.1:297500-306746 GCA_025642065.1 Paralvinella palmiformis
GTGTTAACCCAATAAGAGTATAAAGTTATATGTAACCTTGGGGAAGTGTTAACCCAATAAGAGTATAAAGTTATATGTAACCTTGGGGAAGTGTTAACCCAATAAGAGTATAAAGTTATATGTAACCTTGGGGAAGTGTTAACCCAATAAGAGTATAAAGTTATATGTAACCTTGGGGAAGTGTTAACCTAATAAGAGTATAAAGTTATATGTAACCTTGGGGAAGTGTTAACCTAATAAGAGTATAAAGTTATATGTAACCTTGGGGAAGTGTTAACCCAATAAGAGTATAAAGTTATATGTAACCTTGGGGAAGTGTTAACCTAATAAGAGTATAAAGTTATATGTAACCTTGGGGAAGTGTTAACCTAATAAGAGTATAAAGTTATATGTAACCTTGGGGAAGTGTTAACCCAATAAGAGTATAAAGTTATATGTAACCTTGGGGAAGTGTTAACCTAATAAGAGTATAAAGTTATATGTAACCTTGGGGAAGTGTTAACCTAATAAGAGTATAAAGTTATATGTAACCTTGGGGAAGTGTTAACCCAATAAGAGTATAAAGTTATATGTAACCTTGGGGAAGTGTTAACCCAATAAGAGTATAAAGTTATATGTAACCTTGGGGAAGTGTTAACCTAATAAGAGTATAAAGTTATATGTAACCTTGGGGAAGTGTTAACCTAATAAGAGTATAAAGTTATATGTAACCTTGGGGAAGTTTTAAACCCCAATAAGAGTATAAAGTTATATGTAACCTTGGGGAAGTGTTAACCCAATAAGAGTATAAAGTTATATGTAACCTTGGGGAAGTGTTAACCCAATAAGAGTATAAAGTTATATGTAACCTTGGGGAAGTGTTAACCTAATAAGAGTATAAAGTTATATGTAACCTTGGGGAAGTGTTAACCAATAAGAGTATAAAGTTATATGTAACCTTGGGGAAGTGTTAACCCAATAAGAGTATAAAGTTATATGTAACCTTGGGGAAGTGTTAACCCAATAAGAGTATAAAGTTATATGTAACCTTGGGGAAGTGTTAACCCAATAAGAGTATAAAGTTATATGTAACCTTGGGGAAGTGTTAACCCAATAAGAGTATAAAGTTATATGTAACCTTGGGGAAGTGTTAACCCAATAAGAGTATAAAGTTATATGTAACCTTGGGGAAGTGTTAACCCAATAAGAGTATAAAGTTATATGTAACCTTGGGGAAGTGTTAACCCAATAAGAGTATAAAGTTATATGTAACCTTGGGGAAGTGTTAACCTAATAAGAGTATAAAGTTATATGTAACCTTGGGGAAGTGTTAACCCAATAAGAGTATAAAGTTATATGTAACCTTGGGGAAGTGTTAACCTAATAAGAGTATAAAGTTATATGTAACCTTGGGGAAGTGTTAACCCAATAAGAGTATAAAGTTATATGTAACCTTGGGGAAGTGTTAACCCAATAAGAGTATAAAGTTATATGTAACCTTGGGGAAGTGTTAACCCAATAAGAGTATAAAGTTATATGTAACCTTGGGGAAGTGTTAACCCAATAAGAGTATAAAGTTATATGTAACCTTGGGGAAGTGTTAACCCAATAAGAGTATAAAGTTATATGTAACCTTGGGGAAGTGTTAACCCAATAAGAGTATAAAGTTATATGTAACCTTGGGGAAGTGTTAACCTAATAAGAGTATAAAGTTATATGACAAATATTTAGCCAATATAACTTATGTAGATATTATAATAATATGACAAAATAAGCGCCAAACGATATAACTATATTCCCTATTATCGCCCACTTGTCATCACATTCAATAACTGACCATATTCAGGCATCATATTGATGTTTAATAATTTGTTTATGTAACGAGTAAATCGAAATATCAGAATGTGTGTGCGCGCGCACGCGCGTGTGTGTGCTTTTATGCATATATATATATATATATATATATATATATATATATATATGTGCGTGTGTGTGTGTGTGTGTGTCACTCTCGCTATGTCTGTATGTGTGTGGGGGGGGGAGGTGTGGTGTCTTCTTCGTAGTTGTATTTGTTATCTAAGTTAACTAATTATATACTTTCTTTCTTACTTTCTCTTTTACATAATGATATGGGTTTAAAATTTTGTTGTTGTTGTTGTTGTTGTTATTGTTGTTGTTCTTGAAGAAGATGATGATGATTGCTGATGTTGTTTTTGTTATCGATGATGATGATGTTGTAGTTTATCTTGATGTTGTTATTACACATCACGCTGATGTTGTTGTTGATGGTGACTGTTGATGTTGTTGTTGAGGATGATGTTGTAGTTATTCTTGTTGTTGTTGATGTTGTTGTTGTTGTTGTCATTGTTGTTGTTGTTGTTGTTGATATTGATGGTGATGGTTGTTCCTGTTATAGTTTGATCATGTGTATTCCAGTACGTTCTATGTAAAATATCAATAATAGGCGATAGATCCTTAGAGTATGGACATTAATAATAGTTTGACATTAGTATACTGTCTTTAAATGTTTGTTTATGTTAGTAGAAGATGTACTGTCTTTAAATGTTTGTTTATGTTAGTAGAAGATGTACTGTCTTTAAATGTTTGTTTATGTTAGTAGAAGATGTACTGTCTTTAAATGTTTGTTTATGTTAGTAGAAGATGTACTGTATCTAAATATTTGTTTATGTTAGTAGAAGATGTACTCTCTCTAAATGTTTGTTTATTTTAGTAGAAGATGTGTTGCATCTAAATGTTTGTTTACGTTAGTAGAAGATGTACTTTATCTAATTGTGTGTTTGTGTTAGTAAAATATGTACTCTCTCTAAATGTTTGTTTATGTTAGTAGAAGATGTACTCTACCAAAATGTTTGTTTGTGTTAGAAGATGTACTCTATCTAAACGTCTGTTTATGTTAGTCTCTAAATATGTTTTATGTTAGTAGAAGATGTGGTGCATCTAAATGTTTTTGTGTTAGTAAGAGATGTACTGTCTCTAAATGTTTGTTTATGTTAGTAGAAGATGTACTGTATCTAATTGTTTGTTTATTTTAGTAGAAGATGTGGTGCATCTAGCTGTTTGTTTATGTTGGTAGAAGGTAATATTATTAACCGTACAGAAGATAAATTTATTTGTTTATGAATATATTAACGTGTGCAAATAACTTTGTACAAATATTGTATAATATTGTAAAAGTGACGTTTGCCTTGAATTTCGTTTTTCTTGTTTAACGGTGGGACAATTTGTGAAGATCCCCCCTCCACCGTGTTACTGCTATGATTTTTGTTATGTCATCTATATTCATTAAATGATTACTTCTAGTTAATTAGTAATAATTGTGCTGTCTTTTGTTATTGGTTGCCTTGGTTATTAATAACACAACGTTATGGAGTATAATGATGTAAATGTACGAAGTAGTAAATATAATAAATTACATTGTTGAGACGGTACAAAGAAATAAAAATGGCTAAAATATTAACTGGCGTCAAGAGAAACATAGAGAGAGAGAAAGAGAGAGAGAGAGAGAGAGAGAGAGAGAGAGAGAGAAACATAAAGAGAGAGAGAAAGAGAGAGAGAGAGAGAACGAAGAGAGAGAGAGAGAGAGAGAGAGAGAGAGAGAACGAGAGAGAGAGAGAGAGAGAGAGAAACATAAAGAGAGAGAGAGAGAAGAGAGAGAGAGAGAGAGAGAGAGAGAGAGAGAAACATAAAGAGGAGAGAGAGAGAGAGATGAGAGAGAGAAGAGAGTAGTTTTCTTTGTATTCATCAGACATGAATATATTATATATATATATATATATATATATATATATATATATATATATATATATATATATATATTTTATCAAGTTATTTAGTAACCTATCAAACTTAAGTTGTCGGACACGAACAGTTATTCTCGTGCCTCAAAAGAGTAAACGTCCAACAGATATAACACACATACACGCTATCATATAATGGTATGCCTAAAATATGTGTGTGTGTGTGTGTGTGTGTGTGTGTGTGTGTGTGTTGTCTTTGTCTGTCTCTTTTTCCTCTATCTCTCTCTCTTATCTTCGTCTGTTGTGTTTGTTTTCTGTCTTTTCTGTCTGTCTTTCTCTCTCTCTCTCTCTCTCTCTCTCTCTCTCTCTCGTCTGTCGCTTTTGTTCTGTTTTCTCTCTCTCTCTCTCTCTTCTCTATATATATATATATATATATATATATATATATATATATATATATATATTCTGCTCTGTGTGTGTGTGTGTGTGTGTGTGCGTGTGTGTGTGTGTGTTGAGCCAAATTCTTCCCAACTGGGTCCAACGCCTGCCGATCTTAGAGCACAATCAAACTACCCCAAAGAGATCCTGACCTTATTTCTTTTTGCTATTTATCGATTATAGTTCTGACTAAAAAATATTTGACGTCGTATTTCAAGTATCGGTTCGTATCATTAATAATAACAATATACTGTCGAGTGTTCGCTTAATTTAGGTTCGTGTCTCATTTTAAGCTCATCTCTATCTCTATTGGCGATATAAACTGAATTACTTACCTGATGATCTTTTTCAAAGACATAAACTAACAGATAAGCACACACACACACACACATCATCATACAGATATAGACACGTACAAGTATCTAGATACAAACACAAATACATAAATACTCAAGTTCACCACAAAATGGGTAGCTTCTTAAAATCACTGACCTGCATTTCCTTCCGTCAGAGGGCGTGGCTTGTCTTTGGACGGCAGCTTCTGAACGCTGATCGGCGAATCCATGGATCCGGAATTTGGCTTGATATTCTCCTTGTCTTGTCCAGTCGATTCAGGTGTCTTGCCTCCCGGGCTCCTTTTGACCTTGGAGTCGACGCGTGGATGTTTGGCTTTGGGCGATATTCTGGTTCCCTGTATTTCTAACGTCGCCTCCTTCACTTGAACAACACGTATACGACCTTTACTACTAAAAGATCCCATGTTTATCAACACCTTAGAGTAACTCTGATCCGTAAATCAGTGAGTCACTATTAGATATCACGTGCTGCATATCAACAGTTAGTTGGAGCACGCTGTCTTATTGTCAGTTACCTGAACTTGTTTATTAAAATTATATTTAATACCAAAGATCTCTCACATCACAGGCTCAATCTGTCGTCTTTAATGTCCATTAATTGAGTACGGAATCTATGGATTCCTGATGCATAAAGTTTCAAGGTTTCAGAAATCTTCACAGATGATGTTGACGAAATAGCAGGGATCCCCCCACACACGTCATCTGCCAATCACTTTCAGGATCTTTAGGTTCTCTGAAAGTGCACACAAAAGATATATACAGTATTCTGTGTATTATGTTTACGTTATAATTTTACCACAGACTTTTTACATATGGTAAGTGAAATGTCCAAATGAGAAGGGATTTGTCAGATGAAACATCCTTCATAAAGATTCAAATTACTCCTGGACACCATTTTGAAGTAACAGTTTTAAGCGTTACATTACACAACATTCTTATTATGTTATGTTATATTATGTTATGTTATGTTATGTTATGTTATATTATGTTATATAGGATTACAATGATATGATATCATATTATATCATATCACATTATATTGCTATACCCAAACACTTTTAATGATAGTATATTATATATGATATTACTAGAATATTCAGTACACCAAATACAAACACAATTGTTTTCTCTCGCAAAATGATGATGTTGGTGATATTGATGACGGTATTGATAATGATTTTGATGATGATGATGATGATGATGATGATGATGATGATGTTGTTGATTTCGATGATGTGTATTCAAAACGATCTACAGTGATAATCCATAATATTATTATAGTGTATAATTTTAATACCGTTCAATTATAATGTACATAATATGACCACACACACACACACACACACACACACACACACACACACACACACACACACAAACACACAACGTATACTCCATTATACAGTTTGAGGCTAATAACATATTGACAAGTTGACTAATTCGAAGAAGATATTTATCTTAGATAAGTCAAATATATAAAAATTAAGATGCGTCAGTTTTATGACATTTTAAGATTACATGTCATTCTTCTCATTATGTCATTCTTCTACATGTCATTCTTCTCATTATGTCATTCTTCTACATATCATTCTACTCATTATGTCATTCTTCTACATGTCATTCTTCTCAATATGTCATTCTTCTACATGTCATTCTTCTCATTATGTCATTCTTCTACATGTCATTCTTCTCATTATGTCATTCTTCTACATGTCATTCTACTCATTATGTCATTCTTCTACATGTCATTCTTCTCATTATGTCATTCTTCTACATGTCATTCTTCTCATTATGTCATTCTTCTACATGTCATTCTTCTCATTATGTCATTCTTCTACATGTCATTCTTCTCATTATGTCATTCTTCTACATGTCATTCTTCTCATTATGTCATTCTTCTACATGTCATTCTTCTCATTATGTCATTCTTCTACATGTCATTCTTCTCATTATGTCATTCTTCTACATGTCATTCTTCTCATTATGTCATTCTTCTACATGTCATTCTTCTCATTATGTCATTCTTCTACATGTCATTCTTCTCATTATGTCATTCTTCTACATGTCATTCTTCTCATTATGTCATTCTTCTACAAGTCATTCTTCTCATTATGTCATTCTTCTACATGTCATTCTTCTCATTATGTCATTCTTCTACATGTCATTCTTCTCATTATGTCATTCTTCTACATGTCATTCTACTCATTATGTCATTCTTCTACATGTCATTCTTCTCATTATGTCATTCTTCTACATGTCATTCTTCTCATTATGTCATTCTTCTACATGTCATTCTACTCATTATGTCATTCTTCTACATGTCATTCTTCTCATTATGTCATTCTTCTACATGTCATTCTACTCATTATGTCATTCTTCTACATGTCATTCTACTCATTATGTCATTCTTCTACATGTCATTCTTCTCATTATGTCATTCTTCTACATGTCATTCTACTCATTATGTCATTCTTCTACATGTTATTCTTCTCATTATGTCATTCTTCTACATGTCATTCTACTCATTATGTCATTCTTCTACATGTTATTCTTCTCATTATGCCATTCTTCTACATGTCATTCTTCCCATTATAAACTATTTTCGTTTTCGACAATAGTGTTGTGGTGGTTGAGTTGTTTAGTTTTTGTACTGGTTATACTTGGAATGTATGGCCTAGGGTCCTCTCATTATAGAAACGATATATCGCAAACAAAGGTTTGACCCAGGTTCGAACTCACAACCTGGATACTTGCTGCGTAGCGCTCTAATCACTGCGCATGTGACGGTAGAGGTGATGGAGGGGGGTGAGGTATTTAATGTTATCTTTAATCATGATTCAACATTTGACATATATCGGATATCTAAGATCCACTCAAACACTTATTCATTAACACACAATTAATCACATTCACTCACTCGCTCACCCTCGCTCATTCAGTCACGTGTGTAACTTAATAATAATATTAATAGTGTATATTTATTAAATAAACATTATTATTATTAATATTATTCACTTACTCACATACTTGCTCACACACTCAATCACTCATTCATTCGCCCACACACTTACTCACTTATCTATTCATTCATTCACACGCCCACACACTCACTCACTTTTCCACTCACTCACTCACTTAAAGAACAATCGATATATATATATATATATATATATATATATATATATATATATATATATACATATATATATATATATATATATATATATATATATATAATAATAATAATAATAAAGCCCATCTATACCATGTTTACATTACTATGATACATTGATTTCGAATAATCCGTCAGATATAGTTTACAATTCTCTAAAAAGACACACTTCGTCTTAACATCTTCGTATTTTATGGACTGTAATTTGCTGCTGGAAAATTATCAATCAGACAATATTTCTGTCATTTTATAAAATAAATAAAAATGATCAGATAAAGAGGAGTTGAGGATCAGTTTATGAGTTTGTGGAAAACCAATAATTTCTTTGTAGAATAAGCTAACTGTGTTAAGAGTATGGTGTAACTAGCGAAAATGGCGGATATCAACAAAATCCTACACAATATCTGATTGGGTTTAATAAGTCGAATTGTCAAATCTGATTGACAGAACATTGAAATGGTAATGAACTGTGTGCTCAATAACATTATTAAATATAATATTTTCGGTTTATGTCAACAAGTAATTCTAACATGTATTAACAGGATCCTATTTTTAAAGATGATGGTAAATAGCAAGATTGGAAGCTCTGGTACAGTTATTGTTTATTAAATCTGTTATAGACCTATCACTCATTATACTCCTAGTATTAACTGACCTAGATACATATTTTATTTATAGATAAGGGGTATCTTAGAGGACGTCATTCCCCGTGTCAACCAAATAACTGACGAGCCATGAAGATCGTACATACACATATAATAAGATTAACAGAGAAACGTTATCTAGAAGTGGACCCGGAGGGACACAAACTAGTCAATGGTTGACTTTATTATCTAGAGCCGGACCCCGTAGGGATACAGGAATACAAATTCTACTCAACAGTTGACTTTATTATCTAGAGCGAGACCCCGCAAGGATACACAACTCTATTCAACAGTTGACTTTATTATCTAGAACAGGACCCCACAGGGATACAAACTGTATGAAGCTGGAGCTGGATGAAAAGTGTGGGGGGGGGGGAATTCAACCTTTAAGAACAAGCGTAAACTAAAAAGATATCAAACACTTTTAATGAGATAATTATTTTCTAGCATCTTTCAGTAGACTGTCAGTCTCAGTAAGGAGGGAGATATATCCCTTAAAATACAAACGTTAGATGATTAGGTTTTCCCCGTTTGTTAACAGATCATAACGTTCAATCAGTATTTGCTCACGATCATAATACTACATAATTTATTATTTCAATGATACACATCAACTTATGTATCAAACATAACAACAAGACAATAATTAACATTTAATTCACTTATTAACAAACTGCTTGTTTGTACGATGTCAGTTTTTTAAAGAAGGTTTGGTAGTTTCTATGTTTCTACTCGCCGATAGATGGCGCTGATATCTTGTCATCATGTCCCCAATCAATGTTATAGACTATAACATAGATCATATTGGTGAGGGACGTAAGTATCTGTTGATGTGGGAGCTTCATATCTTCCCTAAAGCAACATGATACATCAAAGAGTGAAATAACTTTGATAATGAC
>JAODUP010000073.1:0-62500 GCA_025642065.1 Paralvinella palmiformis
TTTTTTTTATACCCCGAAAATTCAAATAGCCGGAAGTTAATTTTTATCCAAATAATACTTACTTTGCGCGATGTAATATCCAAGAACTTGTCACAATATGATAGTAAGTAAGTAGGTAAGTAAGTGTTTTTATTCATCCATATACTGTACATAATTGACATCTATATATATTAAATATTTTCATGATACAATATACAGAGTGGTAACATCAATAACCTTATAGGTTGAGAAGCCACGACAATAATATACATTATTTGACATACGAGACGAGATATACACTGATATTGGGTTGGGTTAGATGTTGCTTAAAGGAGGTGTGAGAAACAATTTAAAAATTATTATTATTAAAATTATAAAACGACATACATACGACAGTATTATACATGCGAAGACCTATTAGCGAGACGAACAATCTATCAGTACCAATACAAACACTAAACATACTGTTAGCATGGTCATTCCCATACGGGAAAAACATGTAATTGTTGTTTGTTTGTTTTTTGCAATATTTAGTGACAATTTATTAGCCTTGAACCACGCACATAGGCAATCTAAATCATTATTAATTTTGTGATAAATGGTGTAGTGTCATCAGCAAACAATATGGCTTTAGTATATATATAAGAGAAAGTGGCAAGTCATTTGTGTAAATTATGAAAAGTTGGGGTCCCAAAACGGACCTCTGTGGTACCTCGCATGTGATACACTGCTTATCAGAAGATATACCTTTATATTGTACACATTGAGTTCGATCAAATAAATAACTTTTTTTGTCTTTGATGGAAAATAACGATATAGGCCTATAGTTACAGAATTGATTTTTAACTTTTGATTTATAGATAGGCACTACTTTAAAAACTTTGATAGATTTGGGAACTATTCCATTTTCAAGTTACTTATTAACAAGCATGCTAACTGGAAGGGATATTTCATCTCTCACTTTCTTCAAACACATGCATGATATAGCATCACACCATGAACTTTTCCTTACTTTCATATTTGTGATAATTTTGTATATTTCAAATGGGTCAGTAGGTCTGAGGAAAATGGAATTTGTGTTTCTATGTTTCAGGTAAGTTGTATATTGTTTCTTTGGATCGGGAATTTAAGATGCCAAATCACGTCCAAAATTTGTAAAATAGGAACAAAAGCCTTCGCTAATATATTTTGGGTTAGTTACTTTTGTGTTGTTAACACTAAAGCAATCAGATACCCTTGATTTATCACTTATTTTTCCAATAACCGATTTCAACACTCTCCATGTCTTTGGTACATCACCCTTGAATTTATATAATAAAGCTTCATAATATTTCACTTTTGCCTTTCGAATCAGCCTATAATACAAATTTCTATATTTCTTGTATAGTTGCTATTGATTTAATGATTTTCCTGAATTTGTCGGGTGCATTTTGCTAAGTGTTATTGATGATTTCATGAGCCCTTTGGTCATCCATGGTTCCCGTAATATACATTTAGGTTGGATATGAACAGTTTTTAATGGTGCATATATATCAGTATATTCGTGTATAATATCAACAAATTCTTGATTTGGTTCTTCAATGCCGATATTATTAAGACATGACAAATCAGTGACACAAAAGCATTTTAATGTTCTTAAACGCATTTTCATCTAGTTTCCGATATTTGAAAGTGAGTGGCTTTGGTTTTATTTTAGTCTTACTGCCCATATAAATACACATTGTCAATGGATCTGACAAGTCAACAGATAATATACTAGACAACGTTTCATCAAGTTTGTTGATTCTTACATATAAATTATCTATCAACGTTGCCGATGTATGTGTTATCCTTGTTGGTCGTGAGATAGTAGAAACCATTTCAACTGACAAAAATATGTTGAGCAGGTCAGTAGCATGATTAGTATCAATATTGACATAGTTTATGTTCTGATCAGTCCCGATAATAAGATCAACATTCCCATCATTAATCCTGTTCAACAATTAATTATATTTGGCAATAGATTATTGACAGTTCGCATTTGGAACCCGATACACCTCCCCAATAAAGATTTTATTTCTGACATTTGTTATTTCAAGAAATAATGATTGAAATATATGTTCCTGAAATAAAGATAAATCTTCTCGACCAACATATTCTATCTATCACTCGCATACATGCCAACACCACCAGCTTTCACGTATTGCTTGTTTTTACACACAAGCTTGTACCCCGCTATGTTGTATAGATGAAATTAGTATTCGTCAAAAATGTTTTGCACAATAATTTGAAATAAATTTCGCTTTCCTTTGGCTGTCCTAACATAGTATAGATTTGCGAATAATGTTTACATGCTGTAAACAAAATGTAGAGAATAATAATATCGATCTTCGCGTTATAGGTAATGGCCATAGATATGTGATCAATTCGAAGAGAAAATCGTTTTGTTTTAATTCACAGTTGATCTAGAACATGTGCAGCAAAATGGCGATCTGCCTGAACCATCATTAAATAATTAAAAAAAACCTACTACTACTTGATATACCAAGGAAAGGCTACATTGATTAAAGTCAGAAACAACTTTGATAAATGTCCAAGGTACGTAAGACCTAAATAAAAACAAATAGGTGAAGACATTTAAAAACAAGCATAAATTGATGACAGAATATTATTCGTGGCACCATTTACAACTATTAAAAACAAAACTAGCCACTATAGAATTCGTAGCAATTAAAAAAGTACAAATTCCATCAACAAATATTATTATGCTTACTTAATCATCACAGATTATTCTAAAAATAAATATCTAGCTATAGTTCGTAGTCTAACTGGTAGCGCGTTTGGATCACCGATCACTACCATCTGAATTCGAATCACGGGGTGGGCATATCTGAAAGGTGTTTCTTCTTTGACTTCGTTTCATTAACTTTGGAGGTCGTTCGGCCCATTTAGCCTCCTGTGTGCACAAAAGAAGCCGTAAAACATCAATCATCATCATGTATAAACACAACTGCAGGTAAAAACTGCAACTCGGCCCCTTGTAATTACTACAAAACATGTTTCCTTAAGTAAATCTCATTTTAAGCTCCAACAAACTTTCAACAATGACAGTAGTTAGATATAAATGCCGATGTTCATTTTAACAGGTTTGACTAATAACGCTTCATTGTTCTACACCTTAAAGGCTAAAAGTTCTTCTGTTGATGTTTAAGCATAAAAAAAACCCAGTGAAATTTACTATAAAGATTGCTGGTCAAGGTTTCTACGACCGAAACTAGTCATTGTATTTGGCCCGAGTGAAATATCTGCTGTTGATACTTTAATCGTAGGTAATAGAATTATAGCTACATTTGTTCTTGTATATATATATATATATATATATATATATATATATATATTAAAATTGAGGTAGCCGGCTTATTTAGCCAAACGTTTCAACAAATGTGGTCGTAAAACATCAACCATCATCTACTCGGGTAATGGTCATTTTGGTCACAATTCTATAAAGATTGATAAACATCACGAAAACCTCTGCTCACGCCTTTATTATATGTAACACACGCACACATAGTGCAACACACTTATAACGAAGACGAATATTCATGGATTGTGATCGTTTCTCATGCATATGACGAATACGGGTATAACGAATTCACAATAATGACAAACATATGACTAACAGGAAATTGTCCAGCTGTTCGCAAATCTCTTCCATCCGTCGCCGGGAAGAAGCCATACCGTAGCACTTCGTACAAAGCGTCAGTCTGGTGAGAGGATTTCCTATTATTTGGTGCGCCCTAGCCAACAGCATATTTCTTCAAAACAGAAGAACTGGTGTGATTCTGTTGGTACTAAGTCAATAATTTAAATTTAAATCATATGATCTCATTTAGGTTTAAACACTGTTCTACGTAGAAGCGTGAGATACACTCAGCATATGCGATCAGATTTTATTTGAACACTGAGTCGACTACAATAAGCCAAAACTAGATTTTATACAAAATAATTACTCGTCTAGCTTCTTCGAAATAAACCTAGTCCCAACAGCTAGAGGAGCTGATCGTGAATCAATACGCTGTTTTAAAACTTTTTAATCGGTCGACTGTTTGAATGTCATACTGTCCAAGTCCACAGCAATAGACCTATCCAGGCGAAATGCGTTGCATCAGTTAGCAACTGCGGTATCGAGTTAGAACCCCCCCCCCCCCGTGTAATCGTCACATAGTGTACTGATCAGCTATGACGCCCGTTGTTGATAAGATGGCAACTTTTCACTAATGGTAAATACTGGAAATCTTTCAGCAACTTATTTCATATTACACGGGGACTGAGACTACTATTTCAACTGAACGATTTTGTCTTTCCAAAGGATTTAACACAATAATTATCTGGATACATGGTTCCCACAGCCAAGGAAATCTTTTTTCCAGGACATTTCCAGGACAAAGTTACCATTTTTCAGGACAAAGTATAAAAGATTTAAAGGTAATGAAAATGTGCGAAAAAGCATATATTTAATCACCGTATTATTGATTATTGACATTTTTATGGTACAGCTTCCTCCTCATCCCTTCTAGTTGTTTGATCCACTCGCATTTATTTAAATTTTAACTAATATGAAACATGATGATGATGATGATTGATGTTTTACGGCCACTTTTGTGCACAAGGTAGGCTAAATGGGCCGAGCGACTTCCAAAGGTAATGAGACGAAGTGAAAGACGAAACAACGTTCAGATATGCCCACGCCGGGATTCGAACACGGGTGGTAGTGATCTGTAGTCCAGCACGCTACCGCTAGACCATGGAGGCGCCCTAACATGAAATATGAAGACTATGTACTACAATTGAGGTTTTTTTCTACAGGCACAATATTTATTCGCGAGAAGTGGACTTTTTTCACAGGCAATATTTTTCCAGAACATTTCCAGATTTTGTAGAATTCCAGGACATTTCCATGACCTGGAAAATGAAGGTTTTTAAGGACACGTGGGAATCCTTGGATATAAACTAATGATTGAGGGGACTGATATTTCTATGACACAGCTATGATTTCGTTATTCATGTTGACTCGTAGGAGATTTATTTAATATTTAATGTATATATAAAAATCAATTTGCAAAAATCACTTTAATTAATTGAGATTTAAATGATTTAAAAGTTTTGGAAATATTATTTTTACTTGTATCTGGGTATCAATCATATATATGTATCACCTGTATATTATTAAATAATTTTGTATTACATTAGACTATTAATACTCCCCTTGACATATACATGTAATAAACATTACATGAACTGCTGATTTAGAAAATAAAACATTTCACTTTCAATACAAGATATCATGTAGGAAAAATAATCTTATTATTCACAATATACCTGAAAGTGAAGCACGGAACCTACTTAGCAGAAACAGAGATGACACACAGTCAATACAGAACCTCAATGAGAACGGCCTGAATATTGATGGAGTAGAGATAACTAAGGCCATACGGTTAGGAGGGTGAGCACAGAATAGAGGATAGAGGCACAAAACCCAGGCTGATCCTTGCTACCCTGGATACGCCAGCCAGGAATAGTGATACTAGCAGCACCAAAAAGCCTCAGAAACACAGAAAAGTCTGATCCTAAAGCTTTCTGGCGGTATACCAACTCAAAGTTGAAAAGCAGACCAAAGTTAGGCGATCATGTGAATGAAGATGGAAAGTTAACCAGTGATGACAATAAAAAGACAGAATTGCTCAACAACTTCTTTACGAATGTTTTTACCCGGGAGGACACCAGCAAGATCCCAAAACTTGATACAATTCACACAGGAACACCACTCACTCACATAGAAATTACCCCAGAAAAGGTTAACAAGAAATTATTAAAGCTTAACGTCACCAAATCTTCAGGGCCAGATGGATTCCACCCACGAATTCAATGGCAGAGGGAGAAGTACCATCTACATGGGAAGAGGGTAACATTACACCCATCCACAAAAAAAGGTAACAAAGGAAATTATAGACCTGTAAGCTTGACATCCGTTGTTGGAAGATTGATGGAAACGCCATCTATCGAATGAAAGTTGTAGCGCGTCGTATTGATTTCTATGCCGCGCCGATTAATATAAAATGAAACCATTCTTTGCTTTGTAACTTAATTCAGTACCGGAAAATGGTAAATTTGAATTTTTTACCAATTTCACGAGAAAATAGGGTGTTCATTTCGAAGAAGCTATACGAGCAAAATGTATAAAATCTGGTTTGGACTTATTGTAGTCGACTCGGTGAAAATCGGTTTACATAAATTTAAATCATATGATCTCATCTAACATAATCACACTAGTTCGTCTGTTTTGAAGAAGTATGCTGTTGCCTAGGACGCACCAAATAATAAGAACTCTCTCACAAGACTTTGGCACTGACGCTTTGTACGAAGTGCTACGGTATGGCTTCTTCTTGGCGACGGATGGAAGAGATTTGCGAACAACTGGAGGATTTCCTGTTAGTCATATGTTTGTCGTGATTTCGAATACGTTATACCCGTGTTCGTCATATGCATGAGAAAAAAAGACAATCGGAGATAAGGGGAGGGATCCATGCGTAAATAAACGTTTCGTTATATCCGCAAATTTCTTATATTCGTGTTCGTTACAAATTGTATGCACATTTAACCACATTGTTATACAACAGTTGATCTCATAATGTTTTGTGGCGACTTTAATTCAAGAATTGGCGATTTTAATAATTGTATTGATGATGATGAAATACCAAAACGTTCAATTTTAGATAATACAACAAACATGGTAAAGAATTATTGGATTTTTTGAAAGGTACGAAAACATGTATGTTAAGGGGTAGATTTAAAGACCATCTAAATAATTTCACTTGTATTTCGCCACGAGGAAATCAATTGTAGATTATTGGATAGTTCCACGTGAACAACTGAAATACTGTAAATAATTTAATGTTCATACATGTATAAATATTGTGGACAGGTATAAACTACATGGTTTACTTTCTATGAAATGTAGGATGCCTGATCATTCAATTATTGTGACCGTCCAAATAGGGAACAAGTAAATACTTCTAGTAAAAATATAGTTTTGATAACATGCCGATTAATTTTATGAAATCTGATGGTGTTTTTGCTTGTGATTTGAAGTACATGTATTACGATTGCCATGTTTTATGTGCACGAACATCTAAAAAAAGACGCGTGCAACATTACTGCATTCTTGCCGCCTGGCGATCAAACCGCGAAATATAAATTTAGTCCTGGAGCAAAGTATGAAAACAAAAAACCGGGAAAAATATCGCAAAAAGTAAATAAATAAGTATGTCTGGTCGGGTGTCAAAAGTGGGTCGGTCGGCGATGGGAAACAAGATATTTTGTCTATGGTGCCTTATTGGTCGAAACATTTTTGACCGACACTAATTTTCATCTGTACAACATAGCGGGGTACAAGCTTGTGTGTAAAAACAGGCAACACATGAAAACTGGTGGTGTTGGCATGTATGCGAGTGATAGATACGAATAAGTTGTTCGAGATTTATCTTTATTTGGGGAACATATATTTGAATCAGAAATAAAATCCTTATTGGAGAGGTGTATCGGGTTCCAAATGTGAACTATCAAGAATCTATTCCCAAATATGATTCATTGTTGAACAGGATTAATGATGGGAATGTTGATCTTATTATCGGGACTGATCAGAACATAAACTATGTCAATATTGATACTAATCATGCTACTGACCTGCTCAACATATTTTTGTCAGTTGAAATGGTTTCTACTATCTCACGACCAACAAGGATAACACATACATCGGCAACGTTGATAGATAATTTATATGTAAGAATCAACAAACTTGATGAAACGTTGTCTAGTATATTATCTGTTGACTTGTCAGATCCATTGACAATGTGTATTTATATGGGCAGTAAGACTAAAATAAAACCAAAGCCACTCACTTTCAAATATCGGAAACTAGATGAAAATGCGTTTAAGAACATTAAAACGCTTTTATGTGTCACTGATTGGTCATGTCTCAATAATATCGGCATTGAAGAACCAAATGAAAAGTTTGTTGATATTATACACGAATATACTGATATACATATATGCACCATTAAAAACTGTTCATATCCAACCTAAATATATAATACGGGAACCGTGGATGACCAAAGGGCTCATGAAATTGATTGATAAATCAGAGGTATCTGATTGCTTTAGTGTTAACAACACAAAAGTAACAAACCCAAAATATATTAGCGAAGGCGTTTGTTCCTATTTTACCAATTTTGGACGTGATTTGGCATCTCAAATTCCCGATCCAAAGAAACCATATACCACTTACCTGAAACATAGAAACACAAATTCCATTTTTCCTCAGACCTACTGACCCATTTGAAATTATCACAAATATGAAAGTAAAGTTCATGGTGTGGTGCTATATCATGCATGTTTTTGAAGAAAGTGCGAGATGAAATATCCCTTCCAGTTAGCATGCTTGTTAATAAGTAACTTGAAAATGGAATAGTTCCAAAGTAGTGCCTATCTATAAATCAAAAGTTAAAAATCAATTCTGCAACTATAGACCTATATCGTTATTACCGGTTTTGTCAGAAGTACTAGAAAAGTTTTTCCATCAAAGACAAAAACAAATTTATCTGATCGAACTCAATGTGTACAATATAAAGGTATATCTTCTGATAAGCAGTGTATCACATGCGGTGTACCACAGAGGTCCGTTTTGGAACCCCAACTTTTCATAACTTACACAAATGACTTGCCACTTTCTCTTACATGCACTAAAGCCATATTGTTTGCTGATGACACCACACTATATGCATGTATCTTCAAAACAACTTGACGTAATTTATCTTAAAATTAATAATGATTTAGATTGTCTATGTGCGTGGTTCAAGGCTAATAAATTGTCGCTAAATATTATCAACACCAATTACATGTTTTCCCGTATGTGAAGGATCATGCTAACTGTGGGTGTAGTGTCTGTATTGGTACTGATAAGATTCAACGGAAAGATGTGAAGTTTTGGGGAATTCATATTGACAACAAACTGATATGGAAGGAGCACATTAAACATGTTAATTTAAAAATATCTAGGGCACTTTATATCCTGCGCACTGCAAAACAAATTATATCTTGCCACCATTTGAAGATATTGTACAGTACCTAAGTTCAACCTCATATACTATACGATATCACTTTATGGGGATTTACTTATCAATCATATTTAAAGTAAACTATAGTGCTTTAAAAAGGCTGTATGGCTTATAAACGAAAGTGAGTACAACGCTCTTACAGCCAAACATTTCAAGACATGTAACATATTGACTCTAAAGTCAATGTACCAATTAGAAACAGCCAAATTCATGTTTTACCGTATACACAAAATATTACCAAAACCTGTAATGGAGCATTTCACATAAATACTGGATATCACTATCACAATACACGACAAAGTAACGCACCTAGTATAAAAGAAGGCGTCGCACTTGTCTTGCTTCTAATTCAATATTACTCCAAGGTCCCATAATATGGGGAAATTTACATCTTCAAGTAAAAAATATAGCTTTTCCATGATGTATGTCATATTAATAGATTGTTTGTTTCGCTAATAGGTCTTCGCGTCAATAATACTGTCATATGCATGTCTTTTTATAATTTCAATAATAATAATTTTTAAATTGTTTCTCGCGCCTCTTTTATGTAACCCCTAACCCAATATCAGTGTATATCTCGTTGTGTCTGTCAAACAATGTATATTATTGTCCTGGCTTCTCAACCTATTAGGATATTGGTGTTACCTCTGTTATCTCTGTATATTGTATCATGAAAATATTTATAATTAATATATATATATATATATATATATATAAATTATGTACAGTATATGGATGAATAAAACACTTACTTACTTACTTACTTACTATCATATTGTGACAAGTTCTTGGATATTACATCGTGCAAAATAAGTATTATTTGGATAAAAATTAACTTCCGGCTATCACATGAAAACGGGAGGATCTGATTTTGATTTTTTAAATCTGGCCCAAGACAAATGTCATCGTATGACAATTAATAGACTTACGTTCAGTGCAGACAAAACAGATTCCATTATCATAGGTACATCCAGACAACGCAGTAAACTTACTCGTTTCTTACCTATGCCCATCCTTAATCATAGCATCAGACAGTCACGGGCTGTACATATCTTGGTGTTACATTTGATAGTAATTTTAATTTCAATAAACATATTTATCTGACTTGTCGCTCCTGCTTCTGTCATATCCGCGACTTTCGCCGTGCTGGCCGCTATATTTCTCTTTCAGTCGTCAAAACCATTGCTACAGCCCAGATTACTCCGTTCATATGGTATTTACTAGCTGTCTGTTCCCAGGGTTAAAATTCGTGCAGGAACTTGTGCTTTTCAGTTGCTGTCATTACTTTTTGGTCATCAAATAGCACATTTTCTTTTCATCACCATCTGAAAACTCACCTTTTCAGACTTGCTTATCCCTCCCAACTTTCCAATGCATCCGGTGATTTTTTGGTGACTTTTACATTATACTTTGGCTAGGAGATTGCCTAACTCATGTACTAGGTGGGTCACCGAGCTCGATTCTTCTCGAGGATATTGGCATTATAGAATTTTATTAATATTATTATTATTTATATGGTGCGCATAAAATGGTTGTGCGTGTATGGTTATATATATATTTTAATAAGGCATAATAATATTCAGTTCAAAGCCATCTTTCACAAATCTCTTTCTGTCGTCATCGAGACGATAGCACATTCCAGTAAAATCTCGATGCTTATATCAAGGTGAGTGACCCTCGTTAACACTCGGCACCAGGATCAATGCCATACATACATACACGTCATCATTGATTGACAGAGCCACAAAGGGTTGCACGGCGTCACTTACTGTGAGTAGAATTATAGACAGATTTGACTAATTCTTATATTTGTTAACTCTAGTAATATATCTTATCTTCTTACCAGTCTACTTTGGGTGTATCAGATGGTTGTGAGAAAATAATAGATGATTTATTTTACAAATAAATCCTTAAAATAAGAGATAACATGCAGCAATACGGCGGCTTCTGGTAAGATATGACCTAAATTAATATTTTATAACTAGCAACACCTGGAGATATGACGTAGGATTGTTTATACTTATTAACGGACATGAATGTAATTTCTTTAGTTTGATCAATTATATTTGTTTAATTATAGCAATTTATTTCCAATTATGAGTCTGTTTATAAGTTAACAATTATTAGATGTAAACTGGGCGTTGATTTAAAGTGAATGAACGATCGAGTTGCGCTTAAGGCCACAGCTCATATTCAGGACAGATCCATGGTCTGTAGTACGGTTGGCTGGTCACATATAATGTAGTAGGAAATTGATTGTATTTATTCCATACCATATACATAAAATGATTATCATAGATATGATAGAAAAATGTAAATATCACTAATAATATGTACCAATAATATAGAAAAGGCCGACACTAAAAGCCAATGCTAAGAATAGCATAAAACTAATTTCCATAGTGGAAATGGGAGTTCAGGTCTACCTAGCTATATCTGGATTTGTCACGTAATTCTAATATATTGCTAGAATTATAATGGCGACGTTAGTTAGAGATAAATGGCTAGTCTATAAATTGTTTCAGCTTATGTTTGGCCTCATTACTCTGTAGGTCACTTTGTTATTTAGCCACCATATATACAAACATGACTGTAAATAGTAGTGCATGCACACATGCGCGCGCGCCACACACACACACACAGAGAGACGTTTGTGTTAATACATGTATTAACATAGTTATCCTTTATAAGCTAGATCTTGTAATGTTATTCAATTATATGTTTAATTTATTATTTTTATGAGCGTTATTGCCTTTTCCAGTTTCTTCTTCAACATGATTGAACTTGTTATTTGAAAAGATTTGTTAACTAGACACTGAAGACTTTATGATTGTGTTGATAATGATGATACTCTTAATATGTATATATTGAAAATATTATGCAGAACACTTTGATAACTGTCAATCAGTAATTTGCCTAATATTATAGACTAATGTTTGGTCACACGTTTACCAATGTTTATATTCCACAGATACAGTTAATCAATTTGTAAAATATTATACATCCACCTTCAGCAAATAGTTTCTTTAGCTTTTTTTAATGAGACCAATTCATTATCAATTTCCTGAATGAGACAACGGTGTTAACATGGTAACAATGTCATTCTTTTAACAGTTCATCTTACAACAGCTTCAACACACCTTAACAATGTCTAACTCCAAAAAGATGATTGAAGCCAAAATTGGTGGCAAGAAGGTGATGGTTTTTGCCAAAAGTTATTGTCCATTCTGTAAGAAGGCCAAGAAGGTGCTAGAGGAGTGTATCAAGAATGGCGAGCTCCGTCGTGAGGATTACGAAGCAATTGATATTGAGGATGATCCTGATATGGAAGCCATCCAGGAGGAACTGAAGCGTATGACTGGAGTCAGCACTGTATGTATTGTGATTAAGAAATCCTAGTATCATATTATTGTTGGGGATACTTTCTTTGAGAGTAATTTTAGCATAAATATTTCAGTAAGTGTAATATACAAATATTCAGATTGGGATAAATTGTATCCAGTATAATTAATCCATTTCCAGGTTCCTCGTGTCTTCATCAATGGCAAGTGTATTGGAGGAGGTGACGAGACAGTAGTTGCTTATGAAAGTGGAAAATTAAAACAGCTATTGGCTGCCTAAACAAATTGGTCATCAAACAGTGATTATTAAATTTAGCAGTTCTATATGGTTTTTTTTATATCACAAGTGAAGCACAGTGTTTTATCTAGACGTTTTAACAAAGTATTATATGTACTTGTACGCACACACACACACAGTAATATAAAATTATTATAAACCTCGTAATGAGAACATTATGAACTGTGAATTCAAGGTCAGTACATAGAATTTCTTGCCAGTCCACTTACTGTGAGGACTGCAACTTAGAATCACTAATTTATATTACTAAAACCAGACAACTGATAACATTCTTGCATTATATATATATATAATAGAGAGAGATAATTAAATAATTAGGTTTCATGCCACATCATTTTAGAAGGGAGTCTAGTCAATATATTTCAATGACTGTGATAACTGTAATAATTTAACAAGATGAAGCATATTTTTGATAGATATTTACGAGATTAATTATTTTTATTCAGATTTTAAGTTATATATTTTCACTTTGTTTCACCATATCTGTTGATAATAGATGTGCTTGATAAATTAGTAGTAATTACAGTTTTAGCGTCAGTAATATATGTAATAGTATATGTACTTTTGAATTTACTAGAGTGTAACAGACAAATTGTTCTAACTCTGCAATAAACTGATTTTACTTAATTAAGCGCTCCCACATAATTCAAATATTTTAATGCTTACTACAAATTAGAGGTATCACTTTTAATATAGAGGTGTTTGGTTTGATGTTAATGCAACCGTGTTTTGTTTGAGGTGACTATGTTATACACAAAGGTATTCTTGTAGATGTTCTGTAATCTCCTTTCACCCAAGTATAAGAGTGCAATTGTAATTTCCTCTTGTTCATCGCAAATTAAATTAGTGTCTCTTAAACAAATAGATTTAGATTCAATATTAAATAATGTACCACTATTTTTGCAAGTTGTGCGATTTATTTTTAGATCTATCGTAACCGATCTCACTTGAACATATTATAACATTATTAAAATATCAGTTTTATATCAGATGTGTTTTATATTAGATGTGGTTATGTTATAATGGTTTTACCGGTGATATACATTAAGGATTATTGATATTTCTGACCACTTTTGTTTATAAAAGATGGCTATATTTAGATAGGTTAATTCGTTGTTATATGAATAGCTTGTCAATTAATATATTTGTGATCACAAAATCAAGTGAATCTCTTTCAGAAACTGATATTCTTTAGTAATAATTACGTACCGTGATAGTACAGTTAGTTAGAGCGTAGGACTCTTAGCCCAAGGGTCGTGGGTTCGAGGCTCCGGGAGCTACAATGCTGCCATCTGGCGATTGGTTCACTCATCTATAAAAATGAGAACCTGACAGGACGTGATAGCTATTTATTTGAGTGACGCTTTGCCCCAATATTGTCAGCATGGGTTGCATGCACCCTGGGGAGTTGAGATGTGTGCTGGATTGGAACAGGTTTCAGTCGGGGGTAATAATACTGTAACGTGCCTTAGAACAGCTATATAGCTGGATAAGGCGCTATGTCAATCATTATTATTATTATCTTTGTTTGATGGATCTTGTTTTTATGAGATAGTTACGATATTAAATGCTTGGCTTTATTTCTCTTTATTGTATCTTCACTGAAAATCAAACCTGTCTTTGCTCATACTAATAACATGCAATCAACATGTTTTGTTTACATTATCATCATTGTTGTATGTAATAATGAATGCAGTAAATATTTACATATCTATTAATACATTATTATTCATAAGGGAAACCAGGTGATTTATAATTCTTTCAGCAAGTGATACAAGGTTTTTGTATTTTGCACTACCTTATTATAATATTTTCTTTTTTATGTTCCAATAAAGCAATTGACACAAAAATATGATTTTTATTATTAGGTATATAATAATACCAGTTAAGTCTGCGAACATTGTTACATTTAAGTATTAATACAGGGTTTTTAGATAACATTAACTATGAGAGTTCTTTATATTCATAAGCATATTTGAACTGTTAAATCTGGTGAACCAGAGGTGAATTTGGTTTGAAACACATACACTTTGTCTTTTTCTCATTAAAAATAATAAATTTGAAACAACAAAGTCAGCACACATATACGCATGCTCATGTTGGCACGTATATAGTAGTGACCACTGAAAATGTTAGCCCCCAAGTTTAGATTCAGGCCTGAAAATACCCACATACCGATGACGTCAGTACATAACTCTGCTCAGCCGAAATGGTGAGATGATTGTAAATATGCAATACATGAAAATAGCGGAATCGGGGATGGATTAGTTTATTAAAAAAAAGTCAGTTTAATGGTCGTTGTCATTAACGTAATGGCTATTTTACTAGCCATCGAGTGTATTAATGCACCAATTTAGTCACACAATTTTCAATACAGGGCAACCATATATATATATATATATATATATATATATATGCTCGGCTTTTTTAATGTTGGCGACTTATATCATATAAAAAGAATCAAGTGCAACATTTCAGTTAATGAAATGCCATATATTACAAATCAGTGCTTTGTTTCAATTAAATGCAATAACTATAATACAATCAAACCCAATAATTCAATTCAGTTTAATTTATTCAACATAATAAATTAAACTTGTACAGGTGTTACTAATCAATCAATCAAATAGAATATAATTTACGACCATTGGAAGGGGGGTATGGGGCTGTCCTCTGAAAAAGGTGGGGAAATGGAGTATTTCGTGCATTCTATGTCACTTTTTGGTCAAAACCAAAGTAGCCGACCGATTTTATGCGGATAAGTTAGGTGACTGAGGGACTGTAAAATAGATGACGTATAGCGTCGGACGTCTGCTCCTATTGAAAAGGCTGAGCACCAGAGTATGTTAATTGACACTTGGATCAATGCCATAAATACACGTCATCATTGATTGACACAGCCACAGAGGTTTGTTCGGCGTCACTTACTGGGAGTAGAATTTCGACAAATTTTACTAATTCTTATACAAGTTAACTCTAGTAATATATCTTATCTTTTCACCTGTATACTTTGGGTGGATTCTTTACACAAATTTGACTAATTCTTATATAAGTTAACTCCAGTAATATATCTTGACTTTTCACCTGTATACTTTGGGTGAATCAGATGGTTTTGTGAGAAAACAAATGGATTATTCATTTTACAAATAAATCCTTAAAATAAGGGATAATGAGCATTGTGATTGTCGCGGCTCTCTAGTGATCTAACGTATGACCTACATTAATATCTTATAATTAGTAACACCTGGAGACATCACGTAGGATTGTTTATACTTGTTAATAGACATCAACATAATTTGTTTAGTTTCATAAATTAATTTTTTTATTTATAATTATCTTATTTCCATCATATGAGTGTATATGTAAGTTAACAATTAGTAGATGTATATTAGGTAAGGTATTAATTTAAGGTGAATGAATGAGTTGTGTTTTAGGTCATGACTCATATTTAGGACGTCTTTATGGTCTGACTGGTAGTGCGGTTGGCTGGTCACAAATGGCTAGTAGGAATGGGGGGGGGGGCCGTATCGACCTAGCTATATCTGGAGTTGCCGTGTATTTCTAACCCAATTTGATAGTATAATTATAACAGATCTATTGTTAGAATGGAGACGTGAGTTACAAGTACATGGCTAATGTATAGAGTGTCTCAGCTTATATTTTACCTGATTAACCGTATAGATCATTTTGTCTTTTTATTCACCGTGTGCAATCTATAGGGCCGTAAATAGCAACATAGACACATACAGACACACAGAGATACACACATACAGTCACACACTTACCGGTATATCTATATAAGCCAACATAAGGCTATTCTACCCACTTCCGGTCATCATCAAGAAGCTGAATCTTGGAATTTTTCCCTATTTCCTTTTGTCCATTGGTCAATGAACCTTGTATGTGATACGTTTTTAATTCAATATTATGGGACTTGTTCTTTGAAAGGCCTTATAAACTAGACCCCAAGAACCTCAGCAGAAAAAAAGTACATTTAATTATTTAGGCTATTTTGTTTGTAAATACATTATAATGGGTGACCTATTTACATTACGTTTAGTGATTCTTTCCAATATTTATAACCAATTTCTAAATCCATTCTTAGTTTCTGATATTCAAAATGTTATGCAGAACAGTTTGGCAATTTTCATTCGTTAATTTCACCAAATTATAGTTTAAAGTTTTGTCACACTTTCACTAATGTTTTTATCCCACAATTTCTAGAAAATAATCAAGTTTTTGCTGAAGGAGACACAACAGTGTTGGCATAGTAACAATTTCTTCTTTTATAATAGGGTCATCTTACAACAGCTTCAACACACCTTAACAATGTCAAATCCCCAAAATATGGTTGAAGCCAAAATTGGTGGCAAGAAGGTGCTGGTTTTTTTGAAAAACGTTATTGTCCATTCCGTAAGAAGGCCAAGAAGGTCCTAGAGGAGAGTATCAAGAATGGCGAGCTCCGTCGTGAGGATTACGAAGCAATTGATATTAAAGATGATCCTGATATGGAGGTCATCCAGAAGGAACTGAAGCGTATGACGACTCACCACTGTATGTATTATGATTAAGAAATCCTAGTATCATATTATTGTTGGGGAGGACTTCTTTTCAGGGTAATTTCAGCATAAATATTTCAGTAAGTGTAATATACAAATATTCAGAATTGGAAAATTTTATCAAGTATAATTGAACCATTTCCAGGTTCCTGATGTCTTCATCATTGGCAAGTGTATTGGTGGAGGTGACAGACAGTAGTTGCTTATGAAAGTGGAAAACTAAAACAGCTATTGGCTGCCTGAACAAAGTAGTCATCAAACAGTGATCATTAAATTTAGCAGCTCTATATTTTTCAGTACCACAGTTATATTATAGCACAGTATTTTATCTAGACGTTTAACACAATATTACGTGTATTTGTGTGTGCACACACTCAGAGACAAACAGACATAGACAATGATGTCAAATTCTCATTAATATCATAACGATAGTATTAGAGAAAAATTATGAGTTCAAAGTCAGTACATAGTATTTGTTGCCAGTCCATTTACTGTGAGCAATACAACTTCTCATTATGGATATATTGCACAAGATCAATTACATATCACAAACACTAACTTTTATTTAGATTAATAAATCCACGAGTCTAAAATCAAAACTGCTCATTTAAATGATCAGACTCTATGTCCATGACAAACAAAAATTATGATAGATAGTTTTATATACATATATTACTAATATATATATATATATATATATATATAATACAGAATCCAATTAGCTGTAACTGTTAGCACGAAACATATATCTAATTAATGGATAATGTTGTGGTTGTTTTGCAATGAATGTGATAATTGCAGTAACTTAAACAAGATAGCTGGGTCCTTGTCTCCAGATATATTTTGACATATTTTTATCAGACTGGTTTTAAGTTATTTATCTTCACTCACTAGATCACTCTTAATAATAGACATGATTGGTGGATTAATGGAAATATAAACATAGGTTTATCTCAATGTGAAGCAGATATGTCACTTTTATTATAGAATTGTTAGAAGTGTTATGCTTGGTGTTAATATACCTGTGTTGAGTTTGGGGCAGCTGTACATGTTACGTACAAATATATTTTTGAACCCGTTCAAAAATCTCATTTCTATTAAGTATAAAAGTGTGTTTTTTTCATTGCAGAATTAGTAAATGCATTTTAAAAAGATGTAAGTTATATTATTGTATATTAAAGTGTACTTGCATTTTTACAAGGTACGTCAGATATATTTTAGATGGAATTAATTTCAATGTGATTAAAATTGGCTTATTTGTTCAAAGATTAAACATTCCCGTTTTATTAACTGAGATGATTAACATATTATTGGTTGTACCGATGTGATTGTAATATCATTATTTTAATTAATAATCTTGTGTTCACTTTTTATGACGAAGGTCTTTGCATCTGTCAGTTTATTATTATTGAAGATGCCTTGATCTCATATTTTTCAAGCTGTTAAAGAATGTGATGTCGCCAGTTTTATACAAGTATGATTGTATTAATATATTAACTTTCACCTGAAATCATGTAAATCTCTTTTAGTAACTGCCATGTCTAGGTAATAACAAAATATTTTCTTTCCAAGGCTAATTCAAATGATCATGATTTTACTAGATATTTAAGTACTGAAATGTTTCAGCATAATTTCAATTTATTGCATATTCACTTAATATCCAATGTATCTGTTGCCAACAAACACAACTAGCATATTCACAATAATGTTGATTGTTGTGTGTGTGATATGACATGTAACAAATGTTATATCATGGGGATTTATTTATATTTTTGATATACTTATTTAGGTATTGATAAATAATCATACACGTGGTAGCTCAAGAGATATAATTACTTCAGCAGCTATTATAACCAGGTGCAACACTAAGTTGATGATGGAGATCAAACGCTACTCCAATGTGACCCCCACATTAATAGTTTTATAATTGGTTGTGCAGCCATACAAGAATGATTATAATATTTATATATTTTCTAGAATCCTTTTGTGATAATTTTGTTATTGTTTTTAATAAAACACTTAGCACCAAATATATTGTTTTTGTTACTAGAAAATTAATACCAGATTAATCTGCAAACTTTACCACATCATGATATTGATACAGAACATTTGTGTAGGCTAAATGGGCCCAGCAACCTGCAAAGGTAATTAAGCGAAGCCAAAGATGAAACAACCTTCAGATATACCCACGCCTAGATGCGAACACAGATGGTAGTGATCTGTGATCCAACACGCTACTGTTAAACCACGGAAGCAGTCTAATAATCATAATGAACAACTTTATAGAGAAGTATTTTAGTTTTGAAAAATTAAGTGTGGAAAGTTTAAAAAATCAATATTATTGTTTTCCAAACAACAAGATTAAAATTTTTAGATTGTAGATTGATATATCTGTAAACTGGGTACTGCAATCACTGCAGTCTCGTGATGACCTTAGAAGTCTTGGTCATCTGACCTTTTCCTGTGCAAGATGCCACATTTGTTTCGTGCCATTTAGTCCAGAGAGGACATATAGTCCTGCTTGTTTATGTCTGCACATGTGACTTCTAATATATTTGTGTGGTGACAGTCTGATAGTGCTCCATATCTAATGGATCCTATCATAATAAACTCTAGGGGACTTCTATGCTAGTGTCTGATCAAGGGGCATAATTAGGACAAGGACAACCATTAACCATCTTTGCCTGGCAAACCTATCTACAGAGAGATTGTTTTTTTGCAGTTTGTAGAGGGTGCGTATGGTTAGTTATCAGGCTGTAGATATATATACATATATATATATATATATATATATATATATATAATGATTTAATTGTTTCGCGTCCCATTGTTAGACAATGTTACTATCGGCATTTCAGTTACCATAGACATTTTATTTGGATATCTGTATATATGGTATGTACTCATTGAACTATAGCAGTAGACTATATGGCTATACTAAAACGCCAAAATCATTACAAAAATAATTTGATCTAGACATAGATCTATATGTAGAATTTTTACGAAGACTGAGTTAGTCATCTAGTGAGTAGATCCAGTTGGCATAAAAACTGAAATGAAAGTCACTGATAATGTGATATGTTACACTTACGGTTATCATTCATCACTCCCCCACCACCCACAATGAACAGTTTATCACAATAACTTTATTAACTATATGCTTGAAAATGAAGTTTATGTTCTAAACTTTCAAGTGGTTTTAATTCTTGTACTAAAATCGCACTTTCTTAATATCATTATTACTAGGAGCAAAACTAGTTATCTGCAAGCCTAAGTCAGTAAGTACCGCTGACTCACGAGTACGGATTGAATACCTATAAAACAGGTAGACTCTAACAAAATACTAATTCATAAATTAAAATAGTAATATAACTGTGGCAGAAAATTACACACAGGTTATTTACCTTAATATCCAATGTCATAAACTGTTCGCTTCAGCTATCATTTATCCTGCGATGTTAGAACAACAACAACAATTTCAAATCCAACTACGACAGCTAAAAAGATGCACGTGGTTTCATGGCGGGAATATGGTGGAAAGACAGATTAAGCCCCGGATGTTCTGGGAGCATTCATTGTTTTATTGTGACTTAACTAGAGTAGTCATCAAAACTTTACAAACAACAATGACTGGGATAGCAACATTAATCTGACTAATTACCTCACTGGTGGAGACATATAAGGTCAGGAATGTATTGGCTCTGCACAGGTTCTACTTCTACTAGTACTACAGCTGCTAGAATAACAACAACAGCTAATAATAATAATAATAATAATGTATATTTAAGTGCCCTTACTAGCAAGAGCCAGTAGCAGGAGCCATTCGGATTATACAGTGATACCCCCATTAAATGTATATGTAAAAACTCAATGAGAAATTTGAATGAACTAACTCTAAATTATTAATAATGATAATAATAATAATAATAATAATAATAACAAGCTTTATATGCCTTGCTATTAGAATGACGGAGACTGAAGTAGCATACTATTTATTGTTTCGCCGACTAACTAATTCTAAACACATTTAGAATTTAGAAAAGATGCCATTTTCAAAAGAGAAGTTGTACGACTGACATCAAGCCTCATATTGTATATGGGAATAGAATAAGGCAACATCATTATCAGTCTGACAAAAGTGAGAAGATAAAGATATGAGCTAATAATCTATATCACCCCACCTGAAGTATCTTTGTATATGTTGGTGGTCCATGTACGTGGGGGACGATCTGTTAAAATATCATAGTAGAATATTGAGAATATATTCAGGCAAAGATTGGTGCAGCAACAAGCGGTATGTTATCAGCAGATTGTAAAGACCAGTAACCTGAAAAGCTTCAAATTAGTTTAGGTAAATAGTGAGGAAAGGGCGCTATCTTCTAAAGGCTGTTCCATCAATTTCTCATTATCTGTAATGGAGTTTTCTGAAATGTTGAATGGAAAACATTGTACTTTCTAAACTCTGAACTGACTTCAAATACTATGACTATTTCAGTGGATCTAATAATTAATAAATCTTTCTTGCGAATCATGGATATAATAAGTCAATGATAGAAGTGATGATTCAAATGACTTTGCCAGTCCGATGCAAAACCACCCATTCAGTGTAGTCAGCAATGGATCCAATGACGTGAACAACATAACACTATATCCAGTGACTGTATTATTATATGAACAACATCTGGTTTTGCCGTATATCTCCAGCCGATTTTTATTAACTAAACTTCACCTACAATAACAATGTATCTGCGGTGACTTATGTGGCAATACATATAAAAGTAACTTTCCTATTATCAATACAGTGACTATTAGATATGTTTATTTTTGTAACCTTTTATACATGGGCTATAATGTGGGATTTTAGCAAATGAACCAAAATAGCAGTGATAGGCCTACCTGTCCTTGTTCCTGTTCTTTTCTTTCTAAACTTCCTATTAGAATCATTCAATCTGTATGCGTCATTGATAATACATGGATATGTGTGTTTGTTGTGATCAATTCATGATAACCTAGCTTAATTATAATTATATTTTAATAGAATAAGGTAATTTATGTGGCTTGTGTCCATGAAACAGATAAAGAATGGCACTGGACAGCCACAGTTTGATGTCCTTGCCTCTGTGATGGTGGACATTTTTATCTTGTTTCACAGCAATGCAGACTGTGAAATAATAGTATCATTTGTTATCAAAACCAAGACACCTTTCTGCCACAGCACATCCACCAAAACTCTCAGTAGCTTGACTGTGCACAAAGTATCCCTCAGTGCCAAAGACACAACATGTTCTCAACAGAAACATTCCAATACTTTCCTGACTAAGGCAAAACTCATGAAAAAAATGGCACTCTATACTATACAATGTTAGAACTGAAATAACATTAGATATAATGTGATTTGATTTTTTAACTGAATCAACTGATAAATAATACAGCTGCCAACATTTGGAAATTGGAAACAGTAATCATTTTCATGTGAAACGTGACCTATGGCTCACATGACACCATACATCACAAAACCATCTAATTTATCATATTTATTAATACCAAAACAATTTAACATCATAGGTATTCTTTTGTCAAAGGTTCAACTGCTTTTTTCATTTAATCAGATTTCCCCCACATTTAATAACAATTAAGTCATCACAAGTCTGCACTTTCACTACATGATTACCCTACATATTCTACACTATACTGGGGCGCCTCCATGGTCTAGCGGTATCGTGCTGGACCACAGATCACTACAACCCGTGTTCGAATCCCGGCGTCGGCATATCTGAAGGTTGTTTCATCTTTCACTTCATCTCATTACATTTGGAAGTCGCTCGGCCCATTTAGCCTACCTTGTGCACAAAAGTGGCCATAAAACATCAATCATCTACACTATACTAGACTAACGTGAATGTTACAAAGTGAAAACACAAATAGAATTAGTGAATGTTACAAGGTGAAAACACAAATAGAATTAGTGAATGTTACAAAGTGAAAACACAAATAGAATTAGTGAATGTTACAAAGTGAAAACGCAAATAGAATTAGTGAATGTTACAAAGTGAAAACAAATAGAATTAGTGAATGTTACAAAGTGCAATCTAATCTTAACAATGCAACTGACTTATGATTGGGGTCGCATGATGTATCTACAAAGGGGGAAGAGAACTATGAGGAATAATCCTTTCTGGTATGTGAAGTATTGTGGTAAGGGGGTCTATTTATTTAAATAATATATATTCTGGCCTGAAATTCACTGGGTGGTGGCCTTGAACTACTGCTGAATGCTTCTGTTTACAGATCTCAGAATTGTTTCTTGCAATTAATTAGCTGTGTACATCATCGTCATTGATCAGTTACTGTGTTGGTTCTTTGTGTTGGTGTGAAGCAGCAAATCTGCTATCAGAGTGGTGTTTAGGAATGTCAAATAGATGTACACTGTATCAGCATCTTGTACCTATCAGAGTGGTGTTTACGAGGATGATGATGATGGTGATTGATGTTTTACGGACACTATTGTGCACATGGTAGGCTAAATGGGCCGAGCAACCTCCAAAGGTAATGAAGCGAAGTCAAGGATGAAATACCCTTCAGATGTGTCGAAGTGGTGTTTAGGAATGACAAATAGATGTACACTGTATCAACATTATGTACCCATAGAGTGCTGTTTAGGAATGACAAATAGATGTGTGCTATATCAGCATCATGTTTTTCATACATCTGACGATCCATTCAAACAGTGCTGAGGGAGTGTTTTGATGATGCAGTGGTTAGAGTACTGTCCTCCAAGTTGAATGCTCGAATTTGACTCATTCCTGTGTTTGTGGGATTTCTTTGCCTCAAGCAGACACCTCTTGTCCACATGTGCCAGGTGTGACCAGAGCTGACACCCCTCAACCAAATGTGCCAGGTGTGGCCAGCCACTGCTCAGACTAAACAACTCTACTCAAACATCCTGCATCTGTACTAAGAGGAGAGCACCAACCTTCTTCAATATTGAAAACTTGCACAAATGTACTGGTTCCCCATGAGCCTCAATTTCTCTAATTGAATTTGCAATTATATTGAGACAGCTGACATCTACTCTTGATTGAATAGTCTTAGAACAGATTGTCTTTATAAAAAAATTAGCTTTTAGTATCAAAATTCACCTCAAAAACAAAATAAGCTCAGTTTGTGAGGCGTGTGTTGATGAAGTAACCATTTTCTGGGAAGTTCAGAGTGTCAAAAAGTCTATGAATACACAGATTATGACTCATTGGTAATGTGCTGTGATGAAATTAAAAAGTCTATAAATACACAGTTTACGATTTTTAACTCATTGGTAATGTGTTGGCTTTTCTGCAAATCCTCAATTTCAAAAAGTAAACACAGTTTTGTAGTCTGTTCAACATTGGGGAGTAGTGGGTTTTGTTCCAACTTTTAAGACACTTATAATGACTTCACTTAATTGTTTTCTAGGTGTTCTTATTAATTTAATAATGTTTTGTTGTTGGTTGTGTTTACATATTTACATTCAATTTCACATTTCAGTCTGTACTAGAAGAGGAGATTAACAGTCATTTAGATGTGATGCTTACGTTAAATTTATTGTAAATAAAATTAATTTGCCACAATTTGTGTGTTTTCTGGCTGATTGCTATTTTCAGATATCATACACTGAAATAATATTGTGTTAACCGTTTATTATCTGGGATTATTCATGTACATAACACCAATTTGCTGATTATCTCAGTTTCACCATATTAATACATGGTGCCATCTAGCGAGAAGGTTTGATATTTTGTGTGGTTTTAAAGCGACCCCTGGCGAATGTAGTTTGTTATCCCGGTCCAACTTTGTATAAAACTTAGTATTTGTAGTTTCCATGATGCTAATGTAAGAGAAATGTTCATTGTATGATTATATATTGTCGTTGTTTATAATATTACTTGATATAGTCATTTGTTAAATAAATAACATAAACTAGATAACAAACACAACAAATTATCTTGAACATAAAACCTGAAGACAGAAACGTAATATATCTATATCTCTGTTGCTTGATTTGGTCTGTTTATCTAAAACAAGTGTCTTTACACACTCAGAGGGGGGGGGGAAGCGTAAGAGGCCTTGATGTATATTAGGACTAAACCAGGGTTGTTTCGAAGAAACATGTTTGGGTACAACGTAGTTGAGGTTGTCTATATTTAGACAACTTTATGTGATATATATATCAGAGTGAATTCTATAGAGCGTGACAATCTGTCTTTGTGACATTCGGCTACCATTTTCTCTCTATTTATATTGTGTATTATCCATATACAGTATAGCTTGCATTGTGTAATAAGTAATTTGTGTTGGCTTGGAAAAAAACAATACATGAATTAGATAATGGACTTCTGTGTGGAAACCTAGCTTAAGATACCACCTTTTTTTCTGAAGTGGAAGACAGCTAATTGGATACAGCAGAAACCTCATATATATATATATATATATATATATATATATATCGCTATATATGAATATGGGCGTCACTGATTATAGCTTAAATTGAACTAAATAGTTCAAGATGCCATGGTATTATTGAGGGCACACCTATACACATGGTCGTATATGAGACCCCATATTGCACGTTTAGACAACATTATATGTTATTATCGGTTTAAAAAAATCAAGTGCAAGACAAAAATAGGGAACACAAACGACTGAAATAAGTTAACCAATTAACTGGTCGATGCCCTTTATACAAGACCTTATTAACCCACACATAACTCACGGTCCAGTATCTTTTACCAGACACACCTGACAAACACAATTAGTCGTCGGTGTTACACCTGAGCTGAATCATTGCTGCTGTTAATTGGGCCTCGTTCTGATAGATCCCGGTTGTTTTTGGTGCAGAAAGTGATGTAAATTGTTTCCGAAACCATTCGTATAAGACGCCTCCTCGTTCGCTATCAATGGCTTATGCCATTAACCGAGTTTTGGGTTCAAGATAAATTACTCGTTTTCTAAGAATTAGAACTAGTCATTTTTTACATATACTAGTCGTATTTACAATGTGTATGCGCTTACGGGAGGTTCTTAAAACTGGTGTGCTTTAAAATAGTTTAAATAGGATATTTTTGGTGAATGTTTTTCTTCGTGTTGGTCGTATCTTTCGGGAGGATGTTCGGAATATTTTTTTTGAAATATATATTTTTTCGTATTATTTATTTAAATAAGATCCCCCGCCACGTAATAAGCAAGTCCCACACGATCAATGCGCTTGTGTGTTTAAAAAATATACCACCTTTATTCCGTGTTGGAAACACGTTATGTGGGAATTGCGCCCATCGGTCAAACACCGCCCGCCAGTACCACCCACGCACTCATCTTGTACATGCACATAGGCACAAACATTTAGGCCTACCTACGACTGGTTTATATTTAGGGGGGGGGGATCTGCGTGCGTGAGTTGGTGCGTGTTCGTATGTTTACCTGTCATATATTGCAATAGATGCAGGTTTTTTTACTAATATCCGGTCTGTGGACCTTAGCGTCTAGAATGATGATGACGTCAGAAGTGATCAATGACTACTCGTATCTGTCAAATCAATCAGTCAGTGACATCATATTGATCGACATCAGGTAAATATATCAGCTGATTCTCTAAAAGTGAGATTTATGTGAGGACATACAGACTGTCATGTAGGCAGCCTAGTGATGTGTGTACCTCATCACACACACATACACACACACACTCTCTCTCTCTCTATATATATATATATATATAATGTGTGTGTGTGTGTGTTAGTAAATCTTGTTTTAAGTGATCACCTGGTCCCTGCAGCATCCATTATAAGCAATTACCTAAAAACTGCGTTGAGCGAACACCTATTTCTGCCATTTGGTATGTAAACCTGTCTTAAACGACTACAGTTGTTTTATGGCCAAACTTTCTGCAGTACTTCAACCTGACAGTAATTGGCCAGCTAGAAAATCTGAGCCGGCCTGCCGATGCACCTGTGTTTGGTCAAAACCTGATCAAAGGACAACGGTTTTCTCCCAGTTTATACAGAACAAGGTAACAGTCTGGGAAACTAATAAGCTTTAGCCGACCATTAACGGTTTGATTCGTACCTAAATATTGGCCTTCTTCGTTTATACACGGCGACCCGTTTCGTGACGATTGCGAATATTCGTGAAAATCGTCAAATTCTTTTTATGGAATCTGTTTACAAAAGTCGGGATCATGCCTCGGTGATGTGATATTCGTTGTCTGTGAAATATCCATGTGTATTTATAGTTCAAAAGATGGCTAAATGTGGTCAATTGAAATAACTGGTAGCGTGGTTGGCCACATATCTATAGCAGCTGGGTTCAAACCCCAGCCAGGAGGGTGTTTCATCTTTCACTTCGCGTCATTACCTTCGGAGGTTGCTCGGCCCATTTAGCCTACCGTATGCACAAAAATGGCCGTAAAAGAGAAACATTTACATTTTATAAACACACTGCAACCATTCGACTATATTTGTGTTATTTGACAAGATCCGATTTTGGCCAACTTCGACGGCGAGTGATTTTGTAGCGAAAATCTTAATCCTTCGATTTGAATTAAGCTAATGACACACACCGGGGGATTAGCCGTTTAAAGAGCTCAATATTCTAACCTGGTACTGGTTTCGACGCATGCGCGGATCCTAATTTCTAGACAAGCACTACAAGAAACAAACTTCGAGAAACAACTTGGAATGACACCCGACCCGAGTTGCTTATCTCATATAATACTTGTATCAGAATACTATATCACACATCATGGTATTCGAGAATTAGTTCCGTTGACAGATACCATCTGTATTGAACGACCACTGGAGCTAAATCCAGGGATGTCCGTTTAAAACGGGTTTATTCGTTGTGTGCGTGCGCGCGCGCAGCGTTTATCATCAACATCACGTGACCACACAGACGTGACCAACAGAATGACAAATCCCGTTGCCGCTAAATAATAATACCGCACGTGATATTTTTCTTCTCTTTCTTTGGCTCTTAAAAAATCGCCATCTTAAAAAATCTGACAAAATACGAAAATGAAATAAAAACCACCAGTAACTCGACACGTAGCCATTCCTCAGCAACTAGAATAACAATAGTATCTAACAATAGCAATAACACCAACAATAACAGCGTTATTTACCGCTAGAGACGTGGCCCAATTTCTAACCGGGTGTCTACGTGATATCTTTACAGCTGAAGCTGAACAAACTTCCGATGAATTATGTGACAGAAAATTATCGTTTATTTATAATATTAGTTATATTTAGCGGCCATGTTCGCCGACGGAGTAATTTTTCATGAGTGGTTAGCCTTGGTCGATAACATGTTATTAATGTTTTATGGTCGGCTCGAGTGGGAATTAATTTTTAACGGAATACGTTGACGCGAAAAAAAACTGTTTTGGCGAGGGATTTGTAGATAACAATTCTCTAGCTATTGTGTACGGTGAATTGTGGGTACAGTGGCGTTGTGTTGGCGAACTGACGGCTGGTCTCAAATGCGTAGGTGATTTATGTCGGCGAGCAGACGATATCTGTCAAAGTGTACGGCAGTTCTATTTATTATCACAATTGTATTCGTTGACGTAATCCTTTTGTTGGAAAAAAAGAGTCGGACCACTTTTTCTTTGTTTTATCTGAAGTTATGCACTCAGATCCTGCAACATAATATGTCATATATAAAGTGTGTGTGTGTGTGTGTGTGTGTGTGACAAAATTAGCTGCGGTCCTGTTTTATATTAAATGTCAAGCGTTGATTATAGCTGTGGTGTCACATTTCCAACATCCGGGTGTAGATTATGTGCGAACAATTGGAGGTCTATTTATAAACTGTCAAAAGACGGTAAAAATGTCAGTAAAATGGTATTATGTCATCTGGCGTATCTAACAATACAGAATGCTGACTGATATAATATGATATGTTGGATATAGTGATTCTTGGAGTGTTTAATTGATTAACTGAGTGGAAGTCTGGCTGACTCAATAATTAGTGGCATACTCACTCACTCAATGAATCGATTGACTTGTTTGGCTATCAGACATTTAGGTACTGACCTACAGATCGACCAGTTAATAACTAAATCCACCAGTCTTTCACTGATCAGTCAATCAGTCATTTACTTATTTAAAGCATCTACAAATCACAAGTATTCGTTTGTTGTTGTGGGTTTTTGGGGGTGATGGGTAATTTTATACCACACGTGACGATTTGGTGCTTCGGAGATAGTAAAGGTCATCGGAAAGGTCGAAATCGTAAATATATAACACTTGATCTAAAAATCACAAAAACATCGCAGAACAACTCCACGACAAGATTTAACACTATTTTGGATATTTCTAGCCGATGTATTCACTCAGTGGGCGGCGGTATCCTGCTCCGGAACGCTAACCATGTGATGTATATCCAGAACACGCCTCATTCGGGACCATCCCGCGGTCTCGTTTTAATCATAACTGGCGATGAGCTGACTATGGCGGCTTGGTGGGTAGGAATCGGTCACACTAAATATAAAACAAGGCGAACAACAAGAAAATGTTGTTAAACGCGGAATTATTTCTGTTATATTGGTTGCTATATGAGTAGAGCCAAATGGCGTACTGTGACATCATTCTACGGGCGCAGATAATAATATCCAGATTGGTATATTGTGTCCATAACTATCCGGATGTTCTTCTTTACAATTATTTTCGGAGATATTTCTGTGTTTGGGTTTTGGGTTCGGTGCTGTTTACATCTGAGGCACGTAATCTGACGGGTAATTGATGACATCACCAAAATGGACAGATTCATAGGAAAAGCGGAGTGCAAAAAAAAACTAAAAGAAGTTGGGTTTTTACATTGTAGCCCTAAACGATTTATTGATTTATATCTGATGTTGTTTTGGGTGCTGCGTTCATTCTCTTGCGCGAAATATCGTCATGGGGGAGGCCGTTAATCAAGACAATTCCCTGGTAGGCGTCATCACTTTTAAAGTAGTACAACGTTTGATTTGGTGTGGATCTATGGTTTTTTCCTCGATTTTTGAAGTTTACATGGGAACTATTTTTTTATTGGACCGTGAGATGAGTTTGGGGCTTTGCTCAGCATCAGCATTTAATGTAATTAAAACGTGTAATGTGGTGACGATTCCTCTGTTTAACAATGGCCGCTCCCGCTGAACATCCGCTAACAAAATCGGCCCTTCTATGTTTATTCCCGCTAATAATTCATGTGCATTATTTTTTAGGGTGAACCGCAGCGAAACCCCTCCCCCCAACAAACACACACACACAAACATTGATAATGAAGTGATTCGAACCCCTGACCGGTATGCGCACTATAGGTTTATCTCGGAACTGGTGTCATGATGATACAAATAAAGTCCTTAGAGAAGTCAGGTAGTGCATAAACTATATAATAATCAATAAATAATTAATAAAACATCTCTCTTAATCAGTGCTATTCTAGTTTACGGAACTTTAAGGTAAGATTTTGAACGGGAGAAAGAGGTTAAAAAAACAATCAAATTCTCCTTTATTTTAATCTATGGAAGCTAGCAGATGTTGTTGGGGTCTCTTTTTTTTTTGGGGGGGGGAATATATTAAGAATTATTGATAATCTGTTAGACATATGTAGGTCGTGGTTGTCTAGGAATTAGTTCGGAAGGTCGACTGGATTCTGGACAGCCTGGAATGATTAAGTGTTTAGTCCGAAATTTGGGCGAAAAAAACTTCTTTTTTACATTTGGTACAAAACGGTCGAATACACACACACACACACACATATATATATATATATGTGTGTGTGTGTGTGTGTGAGATAAGTTTTAGTTTATGTGTATGATGGGGGTGGGGGTGTTTATAGATTCTAGAAGATGATACGCCCCTGCCCAACTATATGGTAATGGAAAAATACCTCCTTGGATTTAGTACTCCGATGAATGATCCAGTCGACGTAATCAACTTCTGGACCAGTGCCTAACACACGCACAGAAGAGAGGGAGAGAGAGAGAGATAATGTGGGTGAGTATATGACCCAGTACTTTGGTCCCTCCTGTCATCATCATGCTGGCAGACGATATAGTATTACAGATCTCATATAACCAACTTATACTGCTATGGCTGCATCAAATAGAAGATCGAGCCTTCTTCGTCGGTTATTTATCGACAGACTGTCAAAATACGGTCAATTTCTGATTTATTAGGCCTACGTCAGCCACCTCGCCAATGGGCGCCATATTGTCTTGTGTGTGTGTGTGTGTGTTATGCTTTAAGGCTTCTGCATACTTCGGATTAGCTAGGGTATGTAATCTCGACAGTCCTCCCCGCGGAGGTATAATGATTGGTTGCTTTCGGCTAAGTTCCATGCTCGTCACGTGATTGGCTAAAATTAGCACCTCTCAGTGATAGGTCACGGCTAATAGACCGGAAATGGGTTTCTATGTCAATGTCAAATCCAGAAACTAAACTTTGGTATTATTATTTTTCTATTCAATATCTAGTCCAATTAGGTAAGTAGTTTGGTTTATTAGAAGTGTGTTTTTCATACGGGCATTTGGGCTTGTTTTACACACAGACCCAACTAGACGACAGACGCAAAATTCACACCATATACACATGAAACGCAAAAGATACAATTCAGATGCATGAAAATAGGCACGCAGAGTTACTCATATTTAACTGCAATATATATATATATATATATATATACACACACACACATTTCTGCTCATATGCATGTTGCCCAAACACACTAAGGTTTTCAAGTTATATTATAAACAATCAGTTCATTCACTTTACTAGACGGCTATTTAGAAATGTCAAGTTTTTAAATCTTGTACGCCATTTTAGACATTTTTCTGATAAAGTTTACATAACATAAACACTCAGATAAGAAGAAGAAAGAAACTAGTGCATGCTAATTACTTTTATTATCGTGTATTGTGTGTAGACTAATGACCCCGTTGGCAAGGAAGCTTTGGAGATTTCACTGATGTCAGCAAAGTAAATGAATGCGTAAGACGTTTGTACGAGTGATTCTTTTGTAGACTGTAGCCAGGTATTTTGGTATGCTAATATTACACATTGTGTGGATGAGTGAGTGTGTGAGTGAGTGAGGGATGCATTTGCGCAATAAATAATTTAGTATTAGATCTTAGAAATTTTAGGGAGAATAGGGCGGATCTTTTCTAAACCCGTAGCCCTTCGGAAGAGAGGATGGGGGGGGGGCATGACGTGACAAGAGAGAGAAATTAGCACGGGAAAGACATCGTAATGTGTTAAAACAGGTTCAGAAACATATACGAGAATAGAATAAAAATAGATGATGAAATGGGCTGACAGACCGACAGACAGACAAATAAGATAATACGTGAAGTGGGTGCTCAAACACAGAACTGACGGGGCAAGACAGCTGTGTAGAGTTTGTTAACACCTATAGACTCTGGCAACTTTCCTCCAATCAATAGAATGCGTCAACAATAACAAATTGTTAATGTTACCACTCTGGCCCGGGTACCTGGACACGTTCTTTTGTTGCCATAACGTCCAGGCCAATATAAATATTACCTCTATATTTGCCACAATAACATTTCTTAATATAAATTATTTGAGAGCTGGAAAAAACAGGGCGAAGAAAATCACGTACGAGCATCAATAGCAGTTTGAACGAGTAACACGATAGATATACCTGGAGATATACATAGTGAGAATCCATTAATCCGACAAGGTTTATCACGTGATAATAATATGTCGGATAAACGTGAATGTCGGAATGTCGAATCCGTGACATACCTGTAGTCTGTGTCACACATTTTAGATCGTAAAGACATGCCGTTGTATGTAACAAAAATAATACGCAAAATCCATTGGAACCACAATGACACTAATAATTTATTTATTTTCAACAATTATGACACAATAAATCTGTGTTTGTAATTAGCCATGAATGATTATGATTGGCTATGAGATAGCCACAGGTAATGGAAGCATTGTGTGTCGGTGTGTATGGTCGACAAGGACTATTGTAATTTGTTACGATATAGCAATTATCACGTGTGGGCGGGTTAATTAACCATTACTGACAACATGTCCATGTGTGTTGCATGACTGAACTAGCGGAAATATTTGTCGGATTATCGAGGTCATTTTACATTGAAATATCACATTCTGTTGGCGAAATGAAGTGTCGGAACGAGGAACGCGATTTTGCTGGATTAATGAGTCATTTAGACTTATCATTATATATATATATATATATGTGTGTGTGTGTGTGTGTGATCGTCCCAAGTAGCGTGATCTGTTCGAGGCGACATCACACAAACGAACCGACGCACAGATTATTTTAACAAATTTATTTCGTCCCAATTTTCCCCCTCCTATTGTGTAGAATCTACATAGGTCACAATGTAGATCATAATTGGTTATACATGTGTATCGGTAATGATATATGTGTGTTCGTGCGCGTGTTTGTCATATACGGGTTTCGCTGTCTATCACATATGACTGACAATATATCATACGGGTAACATTATGACAGGTAAAGGTAGCATTATAATATCATATTAAGTCCATTTTACTATTCAGGATCTGAGACGTTTCTATTAGCTCTGTGGTTAGAACGCTGTGCCGTAGGTGTACAGACCTCGATATAAATCGAATCAAGTCACATGTGTATGGTATGTTCCCCATCCCCCATGAGAACCCTTCCATCTCGGCCAGGTGTATCAGGCATGACAGGCGCCGAGACTTAATCAACCACTCACTTCCTCACTCACTCATATATTGTTCAGGATCTGACTACACGGAGTTTGTCTTAGTAGACACCTTTCGAAAGATTTTTTTGTTACGGAGGGGCCGCTAAAGCGATAATATGACATCACCGCTTCTCGAATGACCGTGGAACAGTCTAAATTCCCCACCCCCCACCCCCCGTCTTAAACTCAAACGTGTTTCACTCTTATGACGTCGCGCGACTGCCCCTACTGAATCAATGAGAAACTATATCGCCATTACTCTAATGCCAGAAATTACTCCAAAATATTATTTCAGATGGGCAACAGTTGCAAGAGATCAGTTTGAACCAATTCGGATCACCAAATCTGTTAAAGAAATAATAATAAAAATAAAAACTTGTGTGGGGCCTGGATGTGTTAATATGATCAAACTATTGTAACACCTGTATTACAGTAACATCCCCAACAAACCCCTAATCAAAGACAGTCTTTCAATGTATGTTGTGATTTTTTGCTTCGCGAGAGTAAACGTTTTATTTGGATTATTCAGTTTCATCATCCTGATACGACAGATGGCGTACAGTTATTTATGATATATTGTACGCCATTAAGAGGAGTTTATTTTACTAACTGGCGAGACAGTACACAAGTCTTGGCATAAAAAGTCGCTTCTCTGAACTTAGTACTCTGATGAATCGTCTTGGGTTTATATTCACGAATCGTGATTATCTGTGCCAGTGCATCATCTCGCATTTCTAATACACACATAAACAGAAACACACAGACAGACAGACAGACAGACAGAGAGAGAGAGAGAGAGAGATACACCACCTGTATTTCTTCCATCCTCTATTATTGATCATTGTACCTACCTTATGTCATTATAATCAATATAACATTAGCTTCATGTTAGTATATATGATGTTATTATCGATCATTACAGACACTTCGTATTTTCATAGCTGTAGTACACTGACCGTATATATATATATATATATATATATATATATATATAAAGCTTAGTACATTCAAAGTGAAACAGAAAAATACGTCAGTAAAAGCTAATTCGAACTCTATTTATCTGTGTGTGTGTGTGGGTGTGATTTGGTCCATCTGTTCGTATGTACACAAGTCTGTTTCTGTCTTGTTTCTGTCACCCAATTCAAACTCCTTTGTCCTGTCTATCTGTCAATGATCATGTCTGTCTGTCATTAGTCCTGACTACTTATGATTAATCATTCTGTATATCTAACATTTTCCCTGTCTATTTGTCCTGTCTATCTGGGTATTATTTAAAGTCTACCTGTTATTTGTCAGTTTCTACCGGTTTCTACGCCTGTCTACCACTCAGTGGACCTGGCTACCTGTTATTAGTCTTGTCTACCTATGAAGGGACCTGTCGGTCTGTTCTTTGATCCTGTTCATCTGTCGACATTTTACTATCTACTCGTTGTTGACCTTGATCAGTTGACATTGGTCCTTTCTACTTCTTCACAAGTCCAGTTTTCTTTTTGTTAAATCTTCCGTCCGCTGTCCGTCCATCCGTCTGACTGTCCGTCTGTCTGTCTGTCTATCTCTCTTCCAGGCCGTACAGTCACACAAAAAGTCAAATACTATCTCTGAGGCTCGAAACTAACATATTAACCAGATCTATAAACCCTTATTATAAAACCAATCTTACTGGACATGGTATAGAAGATCAGTACGTATTGGTCGCAGTACGTACACAGGTAATGACGTTAACGGCCAGTCGATGTGCGCGTGGCCTTGCCGACACGCGATGGTTCTAATGTCTGCTTCTAGGTCGGCCTACCACAGCCCAGTAGCCGGTCAGATCGATAGCTGACCGATTTTTAGCGCTCACTCGGGCGTAATAAGGTGACAGCTGGCTTATAACCAGCCTTTACTGTATATCGGGGATCACATTATATCCGCTAGCTTAACCCAGTTATATTGTGAACGAAGGAGAAGAGATGGTACCATGTTTTATATATCTATTGTGTGTTGTGTGTGTGTGTAAATTTATGCACCCACCTACAAACTATATATATATATATATATATATATATATATATATTACCTATAAATATTTTATCACCTATCCATACACATAAACATCTATCCATATACATAAACACTTATCCACAAACCAAAATATCCATTCATAAACATAAATATTCATCTTGTATGAAATGTATACATCCATCTTGTATAAACTTATACATCCATCTTGTATAAATTTATACATCCATCTTGAATAAACTTATACATCCATCTTGAATAAACTTATACATGCATCTTGTATAAACTTATACATCCATCTTGTATAAACTTATACGTGCATCTTGTATAAACTTATAAATCCACTTATAACCCTATTCATCTATCTTCCATAAGTTTAAACACCGATCTATAAACCTATACTGTCTGTATATTTTGTTTCTCTACCCAAAGACTATTTCTGGGTTATAACGTTGTCTTGGTAGCTCAGTGCTAGAGTACTGCGATTCGAGATCCGTAGGTCCTCGGGTCGAACTCATCTACCGGCTACTGGCCTATGACGGGGTTTACCGAGTGACTTAATCATAAACGAGCACCTGGCTGGAGGATGATGGATAATTGACGGCTAAAAACGGAATACCTCTCGTGGAGTTGACGTTGATGCTGTATTATATAGGTCCATTCTAAGCAGCAGGAAGACCAGATACAAATAATTTATAATATCATAATAATTAATACAAACAAAAAATGTGAAGTTCTGATAATAGCGAACGAATATCCATGGCCTAGCTAGTACCGCGTCTGGTCACAGATCTCTACTCCCCAGGTTCAAACCACGACCTAGTCTGTGTCTGAAAGGTGTTTCATATTTCAGCTATTCATTATCTTTCGAGGTCTCTGGGCCCAGTTAGTCTACCGTCTGTGTACAAAAGTGGCAATAAATCAACAAAATGTCACATTCTACCAGATTTGGACAACTGTAATAGTGTTTATATATATATAATGTGACCTCGGCTAAATAGAAAACACGAATTCATCAAACTGGACACGAGAAACTCTCACTGTTTATCTTCATCACGGAGTCAGATGTTGTTATCCGTGTATATGGGTCGTATCTCAGTTTGTTGGCGTCTCCTAATTATCGGTAATGTTTCGGGGATCAGTTTTAATTAACTAATTACCGGCTTGTTATTGTCTCTAATCCAGGTCGCCTAAGGTAGATGTACTCGTTATAAACAGGTAGCCTGGGATATGGTCGTATTAGAAGTTCTACGTCTATAGAAAACTGTCTAATTGTTGTATTACTATTACAAGTGTGTCTGTACGAATTCTTACAAGTTTGTTTTACTTGTAAGAATAGTAGTAGTATAGTAGTAGTAATAGTAGTAGTAGTAAAAATTTAAATGGTGCTGTTTTACGGCCACTTTTGTGCACAAGGTAGGCATAGCACGGCCAGGGTTTGAACCCAGGTGCTCTAGATCTGTGGCCAACTGCGCTACCAGTTAGGCCATGGAGGCACCCCAATAGTAGTAGTAGTAGTGATTGTAGTTACAGTAGTAGTAGTAATGAATGTAATTAACTTAAAATATCATTAATATTGAGTCTATAAGTATTAATAATATTACTCATTCTACAATTCTACTATTACTACTATGAATATCATTACTATCATTGGCACTGTCAATAACACCACAACCAGAATAACAACAATAACTATACTACTACTACTGATGTTATAATTACTGCTACAATCACTATTAGTACTAGAACAAGAGCAGCACGAACAATAACTACTAGTACTGTCGCCAGTAGGCCTATTGTCACCACTACTATAAGAACAACATTTTTTACGGCCATTTTCCTGCCCGAGGTAGGCTAAATGGGCCGAGCGACCCCCAAAGGTAATGAAACGAAGTCAAAGATGAAACAACCTTCAGAGATGCCCACGCCGAGATTCTAACACGGGTGATAGTGATATGTGGTCCAACACGCTACCGCTACACCACGGAGGCGCCCCTATAAGAACAACAAAGGCTACAGCAGCAGCAGCAGCAAGAAAAACAACATTAACTACTAATACTATTATTAGTATTACTACTACTATTACTATTATTACTACTACTAAATAAGTGGAAGCGTCAATATAACAGCAGTCACGTGACTCTAACACGTGACCGAGTGCTCATACGAAACTAAACGTTAAAAAATGAAAACCAACTTAGTATGAAACATTAGAATATCGAACAATGTTGATAAATATAACGATATTATAATAGATTTGTGAGGTTTATTTGTTATAATGGCTGTCAGATAATGTCAAAAGATAAGACTTATAATACAGTGACAATACATTAAATATCAGATATCATCAACAACATCCGTTACTGTCACACGACACAAACATCAAAGATGGTATCAATATCAGATCGAAATAAACACAAAAAACTATTTAAAAAGTTATGATTATAACAATAATAATAATATAGAACGATGTGACCTTTTAAAAACATAACTGGGTCACTTTTCATTGCGAAAACAACAATTATCTGTTATTTATCTATGAAAGATAATTTTATAATATTTGGATCAGTTGATCGACCCTCGTTTTTTTCAATTATTAGTGACCTTGATCCCGATCGTGGCGTAGGATATTTAGTTTAGGCTATTAGTCAAAGACAGTAGATCCAGGTACCTCGATGTGGCTGCTAACTCTCGTAAATAAGTCATAGGTAGGTTGAATTTTTATATATGACGTCTTTGGTAATTGGATGTGTGTAAATATATAGGACTGCTTATGCTCTTGACATATACGATATACACAGCTGCATATGTGTGTGTGTGCGCGCGCGTGTGTGTGTGTGTTCATGCGTGCCCGTGTGTGTGCGTACTGCCAGTTTGTGGGCTTACTTTTTGCATATGACGTCTTTGTTAATTGGCTTCGGTGTGAATGTATAAGACTGCTAATGCTCTTGGCATGTACGGTATGTGCAACTTCGTATTTGTATCTGCATTATGTGTATGTCTAAATAAACGGATATGTGTGTGTGTGTGTGTGTGTGTGTGTGTGGTTATTGATGTTTTACGGCCACTTTTGTGCACAAGGTAGGCTAAATGGGCCGAGCGACCTCCAAAGGTAATGAGACGAAACAACCTTCAGATATGCCTACGCCGGGATTCGAACACGGGTGTTAGTGATATGTGGTCCAACACGCTACCGCTAGACCACAGAGGCGCCCCCGTGTGTGTGTGTGTCTCTGTGTGTGGGTGTGTTAGAAGTGAGTATTATAGGGTTGTGTGGTGAAAAATACATTGATCAAGATAATCCAGAATCGTAAACACAAATCCATCATTGGATTAAAACTATAGGAGAGTCATTTGCTGCTGAGACCTGTGATGGATGTGTCACAAGTTTCTAAGATGAATTTTTTGTTCCTTTCTCATATCTGTGATCGTTGTTAACGATTCTTTGAGCAACTGCCCTTGACCCAAGCCATTACACCAGATCACTATCGTGTTCCATTCACGTTATATAACAATACATTGTCATATAGACAACAATACGAACGAAGCTTAGTTCAGAAAATGGACAAAAAAGTCAACCCTGCCAACATCAATAGCGAGCACTTAACGTTATTTATCAACCTACAAGTTCTATGACAGATTCTATAAGTCAGCCAACAATATAGTCACCATGGCTTATTGTCTGTTAGCCAGATAACTCAAATGATGCTAACTATTTATCAATTATAACATCTACAATAGTCATACCACTCTAATGGCTGGTATATTGTGTTGGTAGTTGGAGGGGAATTCTGACGGGTGGGAATTTCCCTTAACAGCGAAGGAGGTCGCGTTATTGACGTGAGTTTGGCTGAAATCATATATTATTTATTTGGCTTTTATTATTATTATTATTATTATTATCGTGTGTGCTTTAGGATACATATAGAGAGACACAGGGGCAGAACATCAACAACCCTTAAACATCCTTTGATACCTCTATTTCCATAAATCTAAATCAATTATACATACATCAATCTAAATATAACATTGCTACACCTCCATATATCGATACATATGTACGCATTACGATATACCTATGCATGTGTGTGGCCTACTCACCAACTAATTCGCTTTTCGTACGCGACAAATATGTCACGTCCACAGGAAAGTTTCTACATCCAAGCTATCGCAGTAAACAACACGTGCGTGTGATTCAATGGCGACTTACTACATACATAAGATAACTATTTTGACACCACAGTTTACATTCAACATTAATTTTCTGTGGTCCAAAAGAAATGTGTATATAAAACATTTCGACACCTCAGATGCTGACCTCAGCTTTATTCTGGGTTCGAATAACTAAACAAATCCTACCTATATGAACCGTATCGATACACGTCCGACTGGTCTGGCGTCGAAAGTTCTTCTCTAACCTGGGGGAAAAGTTACGCCTTTTGTAGGCCCTCAGCGTGTTAACAAACATTGCAGTTTGTTGATCACGTGAGACAATGTACACTAACTCCGTATGGAATAAGTGTAATGATTTAGCTACAAAAAACAAAGTAGCAATACTGCACAATGGATTATTATTGCACTAGAACGAAATCTCGTCTCAAACCTGAGTAAATACTATGATTTACTCAAACCTAACAGCTAATCCTCATACCTTTCCGTTCATCACTAAGTGAACATTCATCCACGCCTAGTTTAGCGTCCTTAAGTATATGTATGTATATATATATATATATATATATATATATATATGTGTGTGTGTGTGTGTCTGTATGTGTGTGTGCTATTTTTGTTTTCTTTAAAATTTAGTAATACTTAATTATACAATAATTAACACACACGCGCGTACACACACACACACACACGAGAGAGAGAGAGAGAGAGAGAGAGAGACCCACACACCATGTTATTTCTAGCACCAGTAACATCATATATATAGAGAGAGAGAGGGAGGAACAGCCAATTAAGTCGTTACATTACTCTAATTAATGCTGCAGTAATTATTGACCAAGACTCGTTATCACCTCCAGCGCCAAGATGGCGCGTCACAGCCTCGTTTTGAGTACAGAGTTTATTACAATCCCAAGTACATAGATAGCTCTGACTAAACTAATAATAATTATTATTATCACTCTAGGTGTTAGATGTAACATGCCCTAGAACAAGTCACCGCAGCCACGTTTAACATATAAACAAAACATCACTATCCTCGGGGCTAACCTTCACCTTGTCACAACCGCTGGCCAACCGTGTACTTGACGTTCTCTCATCGAGAAAAAAAGCGGCGCCATTTTATTACTCTTCATGCTTTATGATGTGTCGTGGACATGAGGAAATCTGCACCCCCCCACCCACCCACCCCCCCACACACACTTACATATGAATTGTAATTAAAGAGCAAAAATACGTTGTTCTACGGCCGCCGCCGGTTACTCCTGTCGTCTACTAATGTTAGATGGAGGTGATATCGTGACTATAACGTCATGGACGTTTACTTAGTCATAGTAGAAAACTCTGAGTTAGTTGTGCCGTAGGTCTAACGGTGTAACTTAATTTCTCTAAAAGGATACGACACATACATACACACACACAAACACACACACAGAGGGGAGAGAGAGAGAGAGAGAGAGAGAGATGCATAAATTGTTATTATGGGACGATGGGAAGTAGATACATATCTCTTTTAAGAACGCTTTATAATGATGAAGCGTGCACTCTCTTCGCCTTTTATCCAAATTCATCCAACCGTCGTACACATAATCCTATGACATGTTGTGTGTGTGTGTGTGTTGTGTACATCATATTTTTCCTAGTCCCTACAGTAAAATCAATGTGTAACAAGAATTACTCAGTCGATGGCAGAATTAAGAACTTCCTACAATAACCAGCACGTTCCATCACGGATCAATTTCATTAAAGTTGATGACGTTTGTTTTCCGAGAGAGGGGGGAGGAGAAATACCCGGCTTAGTTTTGGTGTCAGAGAGAAAGTAATGGGGATGTTAGATATCAATACGTCCATGTAGAAATTAGACCATTAGATCAATTAGATACACTTTAAATACCAGCAAAGTATTTGTTTGTTTGTTTGTTAACATATGTTAATTATTATATTATAGATTATAATGCTCGATTAGGCTTTTTCAGGTGATCTATTATATGAAAATCACCTTTCAAACATATATATATATATATATATATATATATATATATATGAGTGGGCGGTTGTAGTGTATACTCACCACTGGCATACTTGCCAACTGACTCGATATGTTACACCTGAATTATCGTACCTGCTGATAATTCCCAACTAACCTGTTAATTATCAGATGCCACCTGTTTATAGCGCCATCTACCGCCAATCGAGCTAACTATTATATCCCCTCACCTAGCCAACACCCCCCCCCCACACACACACACACACACACACTACCCCAAGTGTGTCAAGTAGCTAAGATGTAGGTTTTGTGTCAATAACATACAATTAACACCATGTTGTCTATCTATTCTAACACAGGTATTATCAGTGCGGAAAGGTGAGAGACGACCCAATTAATTCGTGATCAGGTAGAGTATTCATCGCCCAATAAACACTGGTATTGACGTACCAAACACAATATTGGTACTCACTGAGTACGGATAAGTGACAGGTTGACAGTGTTTGTTATAGACATTGACAGATAATTGGACGACACCTTGAGGGCTGACGCTGAGGTGACCATGTGTCTGTGACGGGTACAACAAGGTCTGACATGTGTGGGGATGAACTTGGTCAATACGACCTCGTTTTGTGCCTGATGTGTACTGGGGTGTCTAATATGTGCACATTCTAATGTCTGCGACATGATCCGATATGCTCATGTTCGAATACATCTAACATTATATGATATGTGCATTTTCTGATCTGTTTAACGTGGTCTAATGTGTGCATGTTCTTTTGTATCTAACTTGGTCTAATATGTGTCGGTTCTAATGTGAGCAAATTGGTGCGGTATTTGGATGTTCTAATGTGTGCAAATTAGCGCGATATTTGCACGTTCTAATGTGTGTAACATGGTTTGATATTGTGCTTGTCCTAAAGTGTGAAACATGGCGTGTTGAAATGAGCATGGTCGTGTGTGCGTAATATGGTGTAATGTGTGCATCTTATAATGTACTGCGACATGGTCTGATATATACATTTTCTAATTAATGCAACATGGTCTAATATGGACCATGTTATAATGTGTACGCCATGATTAATGGTCAATTAAATTAGTACAAATGTGTAAATGTTGCTGTTTTACGGCCACTTTTGTGCACAAGGTTCGCTAAATGGGCCGAACGACATCCAAAGGTAATGAGGCGAAGTGAAAGATGAAACATCCTTCTGATGTATCTCGGCCGGGGTTTGAACCCACGTGTCATAGATCTGTGCCCAACCGTGCTACCAGTTAGGCCACGGAAGCGCCCTTTACTGGTCAGTTAGGTCCGAGGTTGAGCTATATATATGAGCCAAATTGTACAACACAAGTTTATTACACAAAATGTAAAAACTTAGTAAGTGATTCAAAATGTATCACTTTTGTTTATAAAACATCTACAATATAGGGTCCTTCGCATAAAATAGATGTATAGTACACGGACTGAACATATGTGTGAAGGTCATACTCGTGATATTTGTGTCACGGTCCAGTGTGTACAATAACTGTGAGCGTGCACAATACGTGTTTTCTAGCAAACATCTTAAATGGGAACGTCTTCCAAAAATGGAGCGTACTATCTTTATACCTGATAATGTACTATTAATTTTAAGTGAAAACAAAACTAAATTGCCTGTTGTTGATATTGTTGGTATTATTAGCAATAACAAGAACAGAAAAATTGGTTCACTCGAGTTATCATTACTTGGCCCTTATTAGTGGGGCCGTTTTATACCCATAATGCACCAAACCGGGGAACTCCTTATAAAGTAGGTCAAAGCAAGCATTCTATAAAAAGAACTGCCGATGAGTTAATTTGGATAAATTATATGCCAAGGAATGGCTTATACAGTGAGATCTATGTACTATTCCAGACTTTACAATAAGTTATGTTGACAATTACATCAAAATAACTCAACTGGGAAAGGTTATTAACTGCGTACCATTTTAGTTGGATTTCAAACACTTCAGGACAGACCAAAATAACAAAATTTACAAGTAATACATATCCATATGGCATTTTTCCACGAAAACACCGAAGTAATTCGTATCCAGAGGGCATTTGTGCATGAAAACGTCTAAGTTAGAAGTTTCTTTCATGTATTTAACTATTACGACTACTCTCAAAGAAAATATAGAATACGTTTGGAATGGCGAATTATAAAACATTACTAATATCAAACGATAAACATGTTTTCATTTCCGATCCGGGATGGATCTCGCTTTTTTCCTCCTTAAATAATAAAATTTCTGAGGAATACGAGAATCTTTTTAGTTTTGTAACTCGGTGAAATAACGATAGATAGATGTTGGCCAAGATAGACGGATGAGGATGATTTTGATGATGACTCTTTGTTTCTTGGAGAATTTGATATTTTTCATAGAAAATGTTTATCCCCGTCGATACTGTGGAAGCCCTGTTTGAGGATTTCACGGAACTGTAGCGCGTTTAGCCTCGTTCTGGATCCAAATATCCCGGAAGATTGGACGCTAAAAAGAGAAGCTTCTGGCTACGAGAAATATAATTCTGTGCTAAGTTATCAATTATTGACTTATTATAGGCCACTTACATGGACTTCAACTGACAAAGATTGTGTTCAATCAACGACGTATTATCTTAATGAAAATAAATGAGATAGTCGTAACTAATTGTTATTTTGTTGTTATCGTTATTATTGTTGTTATTGTTAGTGTTATTGTTTTTCTTCTCGTCTTCTTCTTCGTGGCGGTGAAAACAACAAATCCAAATAACTTGTTGTTTTTGTTCTTGTTGTTTTTGGTGATGTTTTTATTTTCACTGCCATTTCTGTTTCTGACCATGATAATGACGGAAATGATGATGATGATGATGATAATGATGACGATCATCATCATCATCAACAACAACATCATCACCATCATCAACATGACAATAACGATCATTAACCATTGTATCATTTCCAATCTTTGTTTCCGTAACTTCTTGAAAAAGCATCCTCTATTTCTAGCGAAAACACCGACCTCATACATAATTAAGTAGCTAATTAATTAGTAATCCGTGTTTATTGCCGCCATTTTATACGGTAGCTGTTTTGATTTAGTATCGGGGCTCGGATATCTCTCATCGGCCGGGAAATAACATTTCTTTGAAGATCAGGAGATAGATTTGCTCCGACACATCGATCATTCCTTTGTGTTAGAGTTCACTCGGTGCATCGTCCACTCAGCGGTATACTCCCGCGGTCGTCAGTTAATGCCCTCGGGGTCAGGTCATAAGTGTGGAGGGGGAGGAGAAGCCCGATGATGATGATTCTCCCAAACTGCCCAGCATGAAATATGGCGTAATGTCTTCGGAATCGCATTAATGGCCCGTGGTAAGACGATAACTCTCGTAATGGATACATCTCGGGCCGTTGAGTTGACGTCTCCCTCGCGCAGCTCGTGGCGGGGAATGCTCGTTTTGTGACTGGCCATAATTCACCGCCATTACACGCCACGTCATCATTATGGGAGAAATTAATTACTAGGTGTACCGACTGACCGCTGACCTTACAAGGTGCGCGCACGCATGCGCGGGAACACACACATACACAACAGAGAGAGAGGGGGGGAGTGGGAAAAAAGAGAGATGTGGCGTCCGAGGTTCGGTGAAATAGCACCACTGCTTAATAACCGAATGTCGTAAAAATTGCCAATAAAAGGTTCTAAGCAAACCGCCATATTTGCACAATATAAACCGGTCCATATTAATAAGGTACTACAGTTTGATGTCTTTGTTTATAGCTAAATAAAAACAGATAACGCACTGATCGGCCGGGTTATAAACAACAGTTGGGACTACAGTCAGACCATAACAGACCTTCTGGATATCCCAAGGATGTCATTAAAAAGATATGGACATATGTCTTTGTAGTATGTATTCCATCCAGCCCCTCCATGTGCAAGTTATCAGTTTAAAGTGTTCACTTCTGTATAGTATATACCGCGTCATATACCACGTCATATACCACGTCATATACTGACTTACTATTTATGCCATACAGCAACGTACGGAGAGAAATCCTTCCGGGCATCAGCTCCCAGAGTGTGGAACAAGTTGCCAAACCACATTAAACTCGCACCAAGTAAAGATATGTTTTGTAAGGTTCTTAAAACCCATTTATTTAAATTGGCGTATTTATAATATTAAACCAATTTATTATGTATGAAATATATTTAAGTTATATGAGCTCAGAATATGTTTTTATTGTGTTTTAGATGTAAAGCAGTTAAAGTTAAATAAGGCGCTTTATCAAATGCTATTATTATTATTATATTATGCCCATCGTCCCTCCAGGGACATAGGCCGTTGACCATAGTCTTCTAGGACCTTCTGTCCTGGGCTTAAGAAAGAATGGTGCTCAGTCAGTGTGACTTCCGTAATCTTGTGTCATGTGTCCTCCTGATGAAGACCCTTCTTCCTCTTCCAGGCAAGTGTTCTTCGTAAATTCTCTTGTCAACGTTTCTGTAGCGAGTAGGGTTTTTACGAGATGGGGGTGTTAGACCACACGGTCAACCCTCCTCCTTTCACATCCGGGCTGGGGACTGGCCAAGGCGGAGTTACGACGTCATTTACCACGTCAATAAATGTCAGATAATGTTTAATTTGGTGGAAATGAAGGCTTACTCCTTCAACTAAAGTAACAGGCACATTGAAATTTGACATTTAGTAAAATAGCCTTTAAATTAAATTTTACTTAATAAACGTCACTAAATAAATGTTGTTGTTATTGTCGTTGTCGTTGTGCATAAGCCAGGTGAAGACGATTACAACTTGTTCTAGTTGACCTTGTGCTGTAAATGGCACGTTATAGATAGGATAAATGTCACACCATATCGATATAGGTCATCAACGGTTCAAGTGGAAATAACCCGTTGCCTTATTTACATACATAATAATCTACACACACACACACACCATTATATCGTATAAATCTAGATACATATCATCATTTTTCATTTCATTTGACATTTTCACTGCATAAGCAACTATTTTAAAAGTGTTCTTTCTTTCTTAATACTTAAAGCAGTAAAATGCCCGAAAGGCAGGTCAAACCAGCCGTGCTGACATCTAGCGATTGTTTTTCATCGGCCAAGTATGGCGCCTCTCCATGCCATAAATAAAGGTTATCAGTTATGTGATGACATGACTCTGGCCGATATGAACATTTCACCTGTCGCTGATATGTACATATCAGTCGATCAGCACTCACCAAATCGCATCAGTCAGACGATCTTTATAGAAACCTGAAGTGAGTCAGTCAAAACATCGTGTAGAAACTCTTCTGTGTTAAAGCATGAACGTTCTTGAAAACAATCTTGTCAGCTTCTACACTTTTATGTTATTTTGTATATATATATATATATATATATATATATTAGCTGCGTCATCAGTTTATTACATCTCCTGCATACGAATAGATAATATATATATATATATATATATATATATATATATATAAGTTTTTACTGTAATCGTTGAGAAAACTGGTATTACCGGCGACTTTATTCAAACCCCGGCACTTAATCTTTTTGACATGTTATTATCTTTTACTCCATTCAAACGGAGGACCCATTTAAATCCAGGCCATTAATCGGTCATATATATATATATATATATATATATATATATATATATAGTTTGTATAAGGGACGACAGAGTGTGTGACTTTAAAGAGGTACAACAATTAGGCATGATTAGATTGCACTACACGTTTAGAGATGGGTTTACCTTTACATAATAGACGTCTAGGTACGCATATATCAAGTGGCAATAGAAATATATTGATCTTGTTGATTGGATCATTCTTGACTGAGATCCAGCTGGTTTAAAGCAATTATTTGTTTTTCGAAAGCTTCTAATAACAACGACTTTTATTGCAAGTGTTTTTTCTTACATAAGTAACAAATAGAATAATGTGTTAGCATAGGGGAATGATTCAGTTACTTATTACATAATGATTTAAGGGTCGGCGGTCGACGGTTCGTATATTTAGAGAGGGTGATTCGACTTGCATACAAATTCGGCTTGCGAACGTACGTACAGACGGATCTCGTTCGTAACCCAAGGGCATCCTGTATTCATGAAGATGCCATAGGTGGCTGTTCGGGATCTGAATTTCCGTGTACGCGCAATTAAAATATCCACGTATTGTAGTTGTGTTGTTAAACTTATTATAAAATACCTAAATTGTATTCGTTATGATTAATATTTATCCTATCTATAACGTGCCCTTTACAGTACAAGGTCAACTAGAACAAGTTGTAATCGTCTTTACCTGGCTTATGCACAACGACAACGACAATAAAATTTACAAAGAATTTATTTAATAATGTTAATCATCGAACTTTTCATTGCTGTAGTATAAGGCTCTTCACAATGCTTGTATTGTGTTAAATATATGAATCGATTGTATGCTTATTTTAGGATATACGTGTGTGTGTGTGTGTGTGTGTGTGTGTGTGTGTGTGTGTGTGTGTGTGTGTGTGTGTGTGTGTGTGTGTGTGTGAATCAACCGACCAATCACCAGCTGGCTAGCCTTTTATGTCTTCTTTCATAATAACGGTCACCGGGAGCGGTGATTTATTTGATAATGGTTAACTCTATTAAAATCCCCCTTGGTTGCCATATTGGTATGATATTCGATAAAAATCAAATACTTTTATCTCTGTTTTTGACATTTTAAAAGCGACTTAGTTAGTTCTGACTGAAAACATAATCAAAGGTGAACTGCATTGTGAGAAAAATATGACTCCCATTGACCTGAAGAAAAAAAAAACTAAACCGAACACGGCCGCCGATTTGATGGCAAACAGGTCCCAACTTCCGGTCGTGGTAAAAAGAAACGAAGACTACAAAATCAGGTTTATAAACATGATGAATTATTATTATGTCGTTGGTTAAATAAGCCGTGGGAGTAAAAGTAATGCAAAAGAAATAACTTTTCATCGGTAAGTATAAGGAACACATTTAAAATATTTAAAGGGTTGGGGTTTTTTTTGGTGGGAAATTAAGCTTAACTATTATTATATTTAGCCTACCGCCACCCCCCCTTCTGTCTCTGGCGTTTAATCCTAACTAAACTAGATCTACGGACTTACATAAAACGACAGTTACATAGTTCATGGCATATAATAGGACAGGAATAATACAGATTGTCTGGACACACAAAATTATAATGCACACATCACAATAAATGTCCGTATTCATGGGTCCAAAACTCGAAGCGCAGCCGCTTCAACGTTGCTTTTTCACCTACCGGAAGTCAGCGCTGTTTGGTCATGGCGGCCTATTCAAACACCAATGACTGCTCGGTCTAGTTTTCTTTTAGGTCAATGATGACCCCCTTTGAGCGCGAAATCCTGGACAGGATTTACTATTCTCCGAAATAATCGTTTTTTCGCGGTCCCTTCGCTTTAAATTTGTTGGTAAACGTAAAAGCTGTCTTCAGGCTTATAATATGAATATATTGATCTCTCAGATGAAAAACATTTTAAATACACACCACTATTTCGTATTATCAAACTGGCATTGGTTCCACTGTTAAATATAAATTTAATTCATTTTTTAACGTATTTATGGCCGACATCGGGATATTCGGGAAAGAAGAGGTTTCGCAGGATTAACATGAAGTAAGAAAAATTTATTTTAATAAACTTATTCACTTTCATCACTGGAGAAAGACTGTGGCTGTATCTAGAGCCAGCGTTTTCTGACCTAGATGAAAATAGTTCAGCTAGATTCTTGTCATCGGGGTCAAACACTAGCCAGTCTCTGTGGAATCTTCGGAATGAAAAGGACAATTGAATCCGATTACTTGTGTTTGTGGAATAGTTCACGAGGAAGTCGCCCCTTGACCAAATTTTCCAGGTATGACCTGTGCCAAAGACACTCACTCGATGGTGATAGATAGTCTATAGATACTTCTTGTACCGAATATGTGCGAGTGTTCCCGTCATGTCATTAGAAAAGCGGTACAATAAAGACCTGATATTATTGTCAATAAACTTGTGATCCGTCAATAAAAGGTTTCGATCTGATAATCTCATTTCTTTAACCAACACCCCCCCCCCTCAGGTGTATTTTCCAAGTGAGATCATCATCCAGTCTAAACAATGCGATATATATATATATATATATATATAATATAATGATAACAGTCTGAATGATAGGTGTTATGTTGCCTTGGGGGAGGGCTCCGTTAGCTTAGTGGTTAGAGCCCTGTGCCGCAAAATTGCAGATCAGGGCTCGAAGCCGACAGATACCTTTGTATGTGGATTGTTTCACCAGGGAATCGCCCCTATAAACCACACGTCATTGATCTAAACAAACCATACTCCCACTGACTCCGTTATATGGGCAAGCCACTTCAGTCAGCAAAACGCGGATTTTGTGGAACTTAATGGAATATATCTGTCTCGGGAAACAAATCCCCGAAACACACATTTACAGTACACACTCTAAGCACTGCGCCATCTGAAAGCCCTACCGGGTGCAACATGGGATGTATAACAATCAGACGTGTATTGGGTTGTTGTTAAACAGAAATAAAACCTCAAAACGTTCTCGTGTCGTTTCCATTAGAAGCACCCTCATAGATCACCATCTACTGACAGTATACGATGAGTTATAATTGAAATGACACCGCAACAACACTTGTCTTAGCGGCCTTCTACGCCGATTCGAGGACTCTCGAGTACTCGCACCGCGTGATGGCTAATACGTCCGTCTTCGCGGTGTTTACTCTTCAAAATGGCCGACCTCTCTTCCGGCCATATCGCGACATGGTGTCTTTCTTCGGCGCCGACTTAATTCATTCTTTATCAGTGCAACAACACAAAGCCCTTCTGTCGACTAAAACACAACTCGACCATTTCTGGGCCATACTCGTCCTCGACCTTGTTACCTGACTGGGTACTTATAACTGGATGGATCATGGATCAGTGGTGGATGATTGGCTGGCTGGATGTATTTTGGTCTATTTCGATAACCCGATCAGTAGTATTATAGTGTAGGATGTATCTTATACCGGAGCCGTTTCGGGGATTTGACGAGCTGGCAGGTCAAGGACAGCCATTGTTGACGTTTTTATAGAGGGAATTACGCTTCGATGGAACGCCGAGAGAGAAAATATACTTTATCTTATGTTAATACGAACACAACGATGGCGAGGTGAAGCGTAACGTTACGGATTCATTCTAAATCGGAGCTCGGTTTTTTTCTTTGTTATCCACATTGGAGACGTTGTCTTTGACCCCGAATCTCGCTGGGGGGGTCTCGTGGGCGTGACCAAACCGATAGTACAGCGTGCCCCTCTATACGCAAACCTCGAACTCCATGGGGTCAAATCGCACACTTTAGTATCCTTTAGAGTTTCTTGACATATTTAGTCAAGTGTTCTGTTCACGCATTGGACAGAGAGCACAGTGCAATCTCGACTGCAAACTCTAGGTTGTGAGTTCGAATCCAATTCGTACCTGTGTTTGTGGGATGTGTGTTCCCTATAAGCAGTCGTCCCTTCAGTCACAACATGCACGAAGTGTGACCGAGCCCTCGAGGCTAACTCAACAACATTAGCCTTCTTTACGTGTATAGGTTACACTCCAGGATAGATAATAGTTTATATCGGTGTCATTGTTACACACAGTTGGCGGATCAGCACCATCGGCCAATCGTGCTGCACGTTTGGGGGATCCCTCAACCGTCCGCCCATCGGCCAATCGGTGCACGACTGGCCGATGTAATAAATCTTTTTCGACGGGATGTTGGAACGGTTTCCAGCAGAGTCCAGACGATCTCGTCCTCACTTTGTTCACCAACAAGACATTATTCTCAGTGTCTAAAATTATGTGAAGTGTGATAATGACTGTATTACATTGCTCGGACTGTGATATACTACTATTGCATCATGTTATTACCTATTTGTGTTTGTCTATTTCGTGTTAATAAACATAGGGGTGTAACAGCGCTTCAAAAAAGTTGTGTTTTTATTTGGAAAATATCGCATATCGTATTGGACAGAATTTAAAATTAAGAAATATTTATTTTCCAACTGTTTATTTCCTTTGATGTTTCTTATTTTTCACAAATTATTCTCCCGGTAGTTATTTTCATTTTGGACTACTCACACTGTGTGTGAACAAACTTGTTAAATCTGTTGAATAAATATTACTTGTCAAATTAACTCCAATTAGCGGACCGTGCCACCTCGACCTAATTAACACCCACCTCACTTTATACATGACAACCCACGGTCACGCAAGATTGGTCAGAGCGAGCATTATTAGCTAATCAATTACAATATTTGGTAATCACATTCCAGCGATTCGTCAATAATCTTGGCATTATCAAACCGTGCACCCATCGGTCAATGGGTGCACGGTTGGGCGATCCCCCGATCGTGCTGCGCTAGTGGCCAATGGTCGTGCATGATTACTAGATGCTACCGATCGCTATAATGCGCACAACTTCGTCACTTGACCTTTTAGTCCCCGCACCGATCACGTGTGAGATGTATGTGATCGAAGAGTGACTCCTTAGGGAAATAAATCCCACAAACACGGATCTGACACACATTCGAACTCCACAGGAACGCCCCCTACCGAGTTAAGAGTTCTGTGTATTTGGCATAACCACAAGCGGCTACGAAGGGGAGGTGTACATTCGAAAACTTAAGCTAAGATTCCATATATGCGATATGAGATACGCGGATACGGCAAAAATGGAAAAAAACATGTAAACAGACCAGGGCGCTTCCATATGTCCGGATGCTGCATATGATTTGGCCTGCGGATACGTATCGATCCGGATGCGGCAAACTGAATCGCTCCATGTAGCGATTGGTACGGCAATTTGGTAAAAAACAGATGGGGAATTCAGAATATGACGTCAGGGACAGGTGTTTCCCCAACAAAGGATTTTAGATTTTTTGGTGAACCTGAAGTGTTATTAGAATTTCTCCCCATTAATTTGTAGTTCTTTGACCAGATTATGGTATGCTCCCTGTTGAAGTCGGTTCCTGTTTATGTCATACACCCAGTCATCAGCGGTGTGACTCTAAGCTGTACGCTGAAACTCGCTGGTTCGTGTATTGACATCACAATATCGTCGTCGTACGCCGAAGTTAGTTTTTTTTCCTTTGATACCCACTTCGCGACCTCCATCGTCTCCTCCTCCTGTCAAACCAACCAAATATATTGTCCTCTGAGGCGCACTTATCTCTACCATAAATCCTTTATCCGTCAATACCGGATCTAAAAATATTTATTCAGTCTATATAAACAGAAGCGTCAAAAATAAATACATTGTCCCTCGTCAATTGACCATAGATAACTTGAATGATTTATGTCACCTTAAAAAATCCCGCTTCTATAATTGGCTCTTTGTTCAAGGTCATCATCTAGGTTTCTTTGATGGCAGATCTATGATGGCCCCTCCAGCGGATATTATTCAAGGTTTCAGGTGTTGTGCTTTATGTAATTGTCCTGTTATTAACATATCGTGGCTCTGTGTTGTATGTAACCGTGATGTTTTTCAAGATAACAACACATACACGTGTGTGTGTGTGTGTGTGTGTGTAAAGCGTTACACTGTGGTAACTTTCTGTGTTTTAATAGTGACAGCGAATTTAAAGCGTCAACATTAATATGACCTCATTTCTGTTTAGCCGCGCTGCAGTTCTCCAATCCATAGGATCGAATCCCACTAATTACTGGTTGTCGAATGTTTCATCTGATCATCTCATACCCTTAGAAAATAGCCCCTCGGCCATGTATTCCAGATGCGACCAGTACCGAGAATATATATATATATATATATATATATATATATATGAGGGCCATGTTCTCTGGCTACTATCTCATTAACCTGCTGATGTTATTGATAACAATTGTTTTCAACATAACGCTCTATTGTATTTATTATTTAGTATTTGTTTCTGGGTCATAAATAACCATGTTTGTTGACGGGCCATTAACCAGCATGTCCCGGATGATACTTAGCTAAGCCAAACATTTAATAGGTTTTTTTATTGGACGACGTTATTTTGGACAGCAAACTTACAATTTGGCCGACACGTGTCTGTAAACATGTCACAGTTTGGACGATTTGGTGATGAGAGAGAATCTCGTCGACATTCCTCCTCTCACCGTGTCCTTGTTTTGGATAGAATAAAGGGCGTAATGATTGTATAAGAACTGGGCCCAGTTAGCTCTCGCCAAAAAAATAGTGCGCTTTATTAATCGATTAAATTAATTAACAATGATCGCAGATGTGTGTGTGTGTGTGTGTTTTAAAACTTTTTGTTGATGACGTCATTTAATATTACTGATAACACATATATCTGATCGTGTTTTCCCCCTCTGTCCCCCACCCCCTCTCTCCTATGATCATGCACGTGTGAACTCAATATGTCAGTCAGTTACTCGCTCACTCTACTCACTCACTCACTCACCACTCACTACACTCACTCATCTCAAAGCACACTGGTATTGGTGGGAGTAAGTGAGACCTCGTTTCAAAATATGAGGTCATAAGTGGTCTTTAAGGCATGGTTTACTGTATGTAATTAAAGAGGGTGGTCTATCAAGGCAGAAGGTGATAGGTGTCTAGGTTAGGTTTACTAGATATACCTCTTTGTTTAACAAACAGACGTACAATCTAAGATCATTATATAGAGGCACACAATTACTCTAAGCTTGTGATATATAATTAACCCACACAGTCATATCTAAATAATAACAAGAGTTAGAAATAGTGTGTGTGCGTGTGTGTGCGCGCGCGCGCGTGTGTGCGTGCGTGTGTGTGCGCGCGCGCGCGCATTCATCCTCAACAACCTCTGTACTGGTATTAACCCGATGTTGGGTAGGCGGGGTCCCACAAACCGCGTCCAGTTGTGATATTGTGGTTAAAACGTATTCAGCGAGTGGATGGTCACGAGCTCAACTGACTGAAATGGGGTGTGTGTGCTCTTAATAGAATCAGTACAAATCGTCTACCACGTCATGCTAAATACGTACAACGCGATGGTGTACACATACAATTGCTGTACGTCGTTCTTCTCCGACACAGGCCGATCTCGGCATATCTTCCTTTCTCTATTTTAAAATATGTTATCGTCATTCTTGACCATCTGAGAGTCGGAAGTAGAGGCAGACGACCGTGTTCCATCACCGGCCGGTATCGGTGGAAAGTCGGCGGCGATGCTAAACGACGTTTCCTGCTGTGACGTCATCGCCGTTCTTCGCCGTTCCGTTGTTGAGATCTCGGACACTATCTACATCAGGTAGACGCCAGAGATTATACCGAGTGAACCCTGGATGACGAGGAAGATGGTGGTTGTGTCTGGTTGTTGTTTGGAGGAAAGACACGCGCCAAAAAAAATAGAACACGATGAAATCGGCGGCTTCCACGAATTTTGCCGTCCGCCATCTTAAATGTCGCTCACACTCCAGATGAGAATGATCGATGGTGAAGGTTTCGATACAAGAGTCGGGCGGCGTGAGTTCGGTGCCGGACATGGATTGTTGTGGTTGTCGGGACGATAGAGGGTTGTTTATTCGTGATTTTGATGGGCATTGGTTCTCTGAGGTGTGCTGTGAGTCGGTTTTTGTCTCTCTCTCTCTCTCTCTCTCTCTCTCTCTGCGAGACGTGATGATAATTAGTCTCTGGGTATACCGAGGCAGGACTGTTTACCCCCCCCCCCGGCTATATATCCCAGTTTATGTTGAGTGAGTGAGGGAGTGAGGGAGTGAGTGAGTGAGTGAGGGGGTGAGTGAGTCAGACAGACAGACAGACAGACAGACAGACATATTTCCAGTCTAAAAGTGGCCGGGGAATAAATCTCCCAGTCTGACAGACCCTGGATACCAGAGAGATGCCGTGACAGGATGTTGTGTGTTATGTCAAGAGATAGAGTTAGCCCTGAGGACCACGTTAAGTACACAGTGCTAATAGAGCCGGATAGGGGATTGACTGGCCCAATTCTGGATCTTTTGTCTGGATCTTATCTCTGGATCACTGTTTATTAATTTATGACAGGAGCAGTAGTCGTGTTGGGTAAGCTGCTGACGTCACGTCCTAAAACTGTTGAAGAGATGTGCCCAGGGTGTGTGTGTGTGTGGGGGGGGTTCAATAGTAGATTAAATGACTCTTGGTAATTACAGCATCTGGATAGTTCATAAGTGGACGGCATCAAGTAGCCACTTTTCCTATAAAAACATATAAATAATTAATATATCATCATCGACACACACGCGCGCGCGCGCGCGCGCGCTGTTTAAACAAATGAAGCCAATCAGTTGAACACACGTGTTCATACCTAGATAATGATAAGATGATGATGATTGATGTTTTACGGACACTTTGGGGCACATGTTAGAGCGACATCCTAAGGTAATGAAGCGAAGTCAAAGATGAAACACCCTTCAGATATGCCCAAGCCGAGATTCGAACTCAGGTGGTTGTGATCTGTGGTCCAACGCGCTACCAACTAGACCACGGTGGCGCCCCCGGATAATGATAATATTTATTATCTATGTTATAAGTGGGTGTTTGTGTTTATTTTATAAATATTTTCCTACGTATTCACGCGCTTGTATTGCTGTTTTCCTTGACACCTTACCATCTATCTATATAAACAGGATAATCAAGTCCGACTTATTATGACGTCATTTGTCATATATATATATATATATATATATATATTTTTTCCGCAAAATCTAAAGCGATCACCTGGCTAATTATCACTGTACTACGTCATAATGACGTAATACTCGCCGATCGTACGTCACGTCACGGCTGACGTCAACACCGACTATTGTTTGTCCCGAAGTGATCCTGCTTCAAGATGTTCTATGACCTTACGGCTGACCCTCACGGTTACCGACGGCGTCCCGAAATGACACGCAGACCGGATCGAATATCAGCCGCTGATTGGGTAGAATCTAATATTAGCATATCACGTGATTAGGCCAGTTTCGCGCCGGCAGATAGCGATATCTAGCTGGTCCCGACTAGACACGTGTATCTGATAGGTACATCGATCAAATAGACGTCACGTGGGGTCATCCGTGTACAGGCTTCTGGATCTGAGAGAAATATGGATCGGTCAGGGTCGCAAATCCTGAAGATCTTAGCCGGCGATAATACGTGGATTACTTAGCTTGATTAGATGCCCACGGCGTCTATTGTGTGTAGTCATTAGATGTAACTCTTCAAATAAATAGCTAACTATTGGAAAGACATAAGTCGAGGTGCATTAACAAGTATGAATATATTATGAAAATACACCTACACACACAAACACAGACATACCTACACACAGAGGGGGGGGGGACACAGACACACACACACACAATGTAAAATGTTATCTTGACATTGTAATGGTTGTTGTGAATGGAGAATTATTATTAGTATTATTGTTATTGTTGTTGTGTTTCAGTCATTAGGCGATTAGACTATTGGGTTGGTTAATAGACAAAAAAAAAGGTTTGTGGTCAATCGAGATTAGGTATGCAAAAATAATGTATCCATCTTTGATATATCTGTCTGTCTCTCTGTTTGTCTGTTTTTCCAACTACCTGTCTCCCTATTCTTCTAAATAAACAGCCTGGTACCTATCTATCCGTCAATCCATCCGTCCATTCATCTATTCGGAAATCTATCCATGTATCCATTCATCCATCCGTTCATCCACAACATCTCCATGGCCGAACTGGTAATGTGGCTAGCCATTTTTGAAGGGTGTTTCATCGTTCACTTCGCTTCGTTATCGTTTTATGTCGCTCGGCCCATTTAGCCCACAATTGTACAAAGAATGGCCATAAAATAACAACATATCTCTCCTTCCTATCTATCCCATCATACCCCTTCTTCCTTCTCCCTATCTATCCTGCCATACCCCTTCTTTCCTCCTCCCTATCTATCCCACCATACCCCTTTATTCCTTCTTCCCTATCTATCCCATCATACCCCTTCTTCCTTCTCCCTCCGTATCTATCCCGCCATACCCCTTCTTCCCTCCTCCCTATCTATCCCGCCATACTCCTTCTTCCCTCCTCCCTATCTATCTCACCATACCCCCTTCCCTCCTTCCTTCCTTCCTTTTCTTCTCCCCCCCCCCCCCTTCCCTTATCTATTCGTTTATTCTCCATTCACATCACTCTGTTTATACCAACCTTTACCGCCTTCCCGGCTCCCCCCCCCCCCCGGGCTTTCTAGTTAGTTTGCACAGTTCATTGTTTATCAGATGAGTTTGACCCAATTGTTTTTTTAATCTTTTTTCTTCTTCTGTTCGCCTTTGTATTACAGGTTATTGATAAAAGAAATAAAAAATTAAAGTTGGACATTGTTCTTAGAAGTACTGTCAAGTGTTCGTCCTTGAAATTGGAACAAGTTGGAGTATCGGCTGGTTTTTAAAAAGTTGACTGTCAAAAGTTACGTAAGTCGAGGAGGGGCGCCTCCGTGGCCTAGCGGTAGCGTGCTGGACCACAGATCACTATCACCCGTGTTCGAATCCCGGCGTGGGCATATCTGAAGGTTGTTTCGTCTTTCACTTCGTCTCATTACCTTTGGAGGTCGCTCGGTCCATTTAGCCTACCTTGTGCACAAAAGTGGCCGTAAAACATCAATCATCAATCATCATCATCACGTAAGTCGAGGATATCTGACAGTTGTCTTGAGTGTTTTAGCATTTACTGATAGGAATATACCGGAGAATGGCTTATTGATCAATATCTATGATTAATCTCTGTGATAAATTATTAACAAATCAGCAGCAAATATCGATCTGGTAATTTGTCAATTTAAAAAAAATATCATTTGGTATTTGTGAGAAAATGTCCTCAGTCGTAAACAAGAGAAATATGTACAAGACTGTCTTATAAAGTCGATTGTGATGATGATGATGCTGATAATAATAATATTAATATTAATAAATACAAAAACAACAAAATATAAATTTCTTGGGGACATATTATTGATGAATTTGCATCATAAAAACAAGTTTTAAAAAGATCACAGGGAATGTGTGACGTCACTAAAGATATTTAAAAAGACGTCAGTATGGTGTGAGTAAGGGGGATATCCGGGGTGAGACGGGGGGGGGGAGTTGAGTGCTGAGTTGGTTGGACATCACGTCGGTGTTTGACGTGTGTGAATGGATAATGTTAGTCCGATCGTCTGAGTGGTATCCATGGCTCGTGGGTGTGTGAGTGGGCTATTTGAGTGGAATCATTCGAAATTGATCAATTCAAGGGAGATTAGTTGAGTGGGATCTTGAGTCGGTCAGTGTGAATGACGTTCTGGACGTGTCCGCGACTCTGAGTGCACTAGCAGTACTTCGTTAACGGCTGTGAGTTCGGGGTATTTGGCACAGGTGAGTTGGGTGTCACGAGTAGCGTCTCCTCTGAATGTCAACATGAGTAGGGGATTGAGGCGTGGCCACCAATGAATGCGCTGTCAATCGATGAGTCGATGTTTATGAACGGCAGCGTGAACCGATCAACTGAGTACCGCCTAAAGGGTACTCGATGTCGTTATTGGTGAGTGGGGCCGGAATACAAAAGGATGTTGTGTATGCCCGTCATCTCCAACAGAGGACGCCACCGAATCGGATGTTTACCTTATCAAATCCATTTCAGACGAAAACACCTCACATGTGTTGGCCAGATATTGGCTTTGTATCACAGCCGCAATTTTTTAACTCTCTCTCTCTCTCTTGCAAGTACAAATCTAAAAAGAAATCTAAAACCAAATCTATTTCTGCCTCGCCGCGGAAAACATCCGATCTGTCAGAGGTCGCACGTGACATCCGGTTCTGCGCAGTGAACAAGTTGTTTTTCTTAACTGTTTTAACACAGAAATTGGCGCGCTTTGGCGAGAGTGAGAGCTTGTGACACACACACACACACACACATATATATATATATATACACACACACACACACACCGAGGACTTACCTACGATACACAACTTCGTCAACGGATGTCTTAGTGCATCCATATTTTCCTGGATCGTTTCTCTAAAAGGATGTTATCGTAATCAGATCTGACTGTATGTTTATCTGTCTTTCTGTCTGTCTGCCTGTGTGTGTGTGTGTGTGTGTGTTCGCTTAAATAACTATCGATGTGACTGTTAGTCCGTTTGTCTGTCTGTATGTGATTTGCCTATCTGTCTGTCTACCTTGTCTATCTGTTTGTCTGTTCACCGATTTCACCTAGATTGCGCGCGCGCACACACACACACCATAACTACCTATACACTAGCCCTAGCACATGTACACGCACACATACACAAACACACGCACGCGCGCACACACACACGTGCGCGCACACATATATAGGATATAATGAAAGGGTATTTTAACTCGAAGTAGTTAGTTAGTCCGGCCAAGCGTCCATTGACTTCCATAGACGTATAGAAACTGGGATACAACGAAATTTATACAGCGAAAACTTGCTTAAATCGAAGTGATTTTTCGGTCCCAGCAACATTAAATCAATATAAATCGCGCTGGTTATAACGAAATACGATGTTTAGTCAGTTCAACGACCATTGTGATCATTACAACCGCAAATCCAACAACCAATATGACACATGTCACCTAAAAGGGCATTGTGGCGTATGATAAACTGCGAACTTTAGATTGGCTTGCCAACCTGTTTAAGTGAGAGACAATATTTTATCAGTAATCAAATCTGGCTGTGCCTAATAGGCGATAGCCAGAGGTCTCTACCCCAAACTTCAACAATATAATACAATCAGTAATCAAATATCGCAATTACTAGCAAATGTAAACCAGTATCTCTTGACACGAAGTTGCAAGTTCTTGACGAAGTTGACAAAAAAGTGAAATCTAAGACTCAAATTGCTAAAGAAGATGGTGTTCCGTGTAGCACACTGTCAACGTGGTTGAAGAACATGCAAGCCCGGAAACGCTTAAGAAAGGCCAAACACATTTATGCTGCTTATGTGGTTTAAAGATGCCAGAGCCCCAAAAATTCCAATTTCTGGTTCTCTTCTCCAGGAAAAGGCAAATGAATACGCCACGGGCCTTGGTATTGATGATTTTCGATGTAGTGGTGGGTGGCTCCATGGATTCAAACGTCGTTTCGTGTGATCAATGCTGACGGAAGTAGCTTGTTCTACAAGCTACTGCTTGACACGCATCGTGGATTTTTTACGTATATGAATGCCATTCAAAACGTGTCAGCAACAGTTTATTTCCAAAAATCAGTTTCTTGTAACAGATCTTTTTAAGTAAAATCATGAAGGAGAATGTGGAAATAAAAAATGAAATGAATTGTTGGTTTTCATCATCCAATCAGAGACTGGGAACAGATTTGCTCCGGGTCTTAATAAAAAACAGGATTATTTTCACCAATTATCGCTCATACGTTGGTAACTAGTCTGAAAACTGAGATACAGGACCATTATAACGAAATGAATTCCCAGTTCCCTTGAATTTCGTTATAATCAACTTTTACTATATATTTCAGAGATGAGAAATGATGACTGGCGTCATACATACGTCACTCACTAGTATGCCCATGTGGAAGCCACTTGTTGTGCTGCACCAGGTTCACGTGACTAGTGTGTACTGCCTGGAGCGGAAGTTCTGAGGCGCCATCTGTTGATATTATCAACAAATGTGGGTAACAGTCGACCTTGACGGAAGCCACATAACGTCATTCAACGCCGTGATCAATTTAGGTTGACATCATAATTAAAATCACCATATATATATATATATATATATATATATATATATATATATATATATATATATATATCAATTAATACAAATAATAAATAAATAGGTAAATTATTTAAAAAAATTATAAAATGTACAAATGAATTTTAATATATATATATATATATATATATATATATATGACGTCATATTTAATCATATTTGGTGGATCTGGGGAACCAATCACTCTCTCTCCTCTCTTTCTCCCCCCCCCTCTCTCTCTCTCTCTCTCTCTATATATATATATATATATATATATATATATAGTATAGTTTATTCTGTAATAATTTTTATATTTGTTTTTTAAATTTGCCAATTTATTTATTATCTTTATTTTCATTATATTTTTATATCCAGAGTCTCGTATAAACATATTTTTTATGACTGACATCATTAGTTAGTAATTATTTTTTCAACACATTGTTCACAGTTTTAAGTCAAATCGCGATATCAATCAGCAGGTAATTGATCGAAAGCTTCATAA
>JAODUP010000073.1:677500-685000 GCA_025642065.1 Paralvinella palmiformis
ATATGTTTGTAAATTTTGGTAATTTGTCAATAAGTTGGGCGTGTTATTGCTCTTTTCATCCAATATACCTTTAATGATTTGATTTACCTTTCGATATCTATCATTTTCAGATGCCCAATTTCAATCTTTTTTATTATTATGTTCTTGGCAATTTTATTATTCCCACCATCCCACAGGAAATCAAAGAATATTTTGTCAATTTCTGTTATCACACTGTCTGGAGTTTCTAGGATATACTAAACTTTATGTAGCTAAAGAATTTAATACACTTATAATACAGCTTTTAGTGAGAGTCTTCTTTGTTTCCACATTGACAACATAGTTTTAATCTTCTTGATTTTTGGTTCATAGTTATACTTGTAGTTATCTTCTGGTGTTTGACAAATAAAAACTACTAGTGTTTTAATGGGACTTTCACATTATGTTGTATGTATTTTTAAATCGGATGTGTTTTCCTATAATAGAAGCCTGAGCTTTGTCCATATTTTGTCTTAACCCAGAGCACAGTTGGAATTTCTCTAGTGTATCCATTACAGGTTGTATTGATTCATTGTTATTCAGAAATATTGTGGTATCATCTGCTAATTGACTAATTGACGGCATATCTGATTATAACATTAATCGCCTTCAGCGAATTCAGAATAGTGCAGCTCGCATAGTGAAAAATACTAGAAAATATGATAATATCACTCCAATTCTTCAAAAACTACATTGGCTACCTGTTAAACAGCGTATCCATTTCAAGATTCTGTTAATAACTTATAAATCTATTAATGATATGGCGCCAGAATACCTGTGTGAACTGGTTTCCATTAGAAAGTCATCCCGAAAACTCAGGTCATCCAGTCAGATACTATTGCAAGTGCCAGTGTCTCGGCTCAAGTCATATGGTGATTGTGCGTTTAGTGTTGCAGCCCCCACTTTGTGGAATAAGTTGCCGGCAAATATTAGAAATGCGTCGTCTCTTGGAAATTTTAAGTCTCTTCTAAAAACACACCTATTTAAGGTCGCTTTCACAGATAAATAATTATTATCTTTTAAGTCATTACAGGGTTTTTACATTATTTGGGGTATTATTATATTACATATTATTTGTACAGCGCCTTTGAATGGCTCCTGCTAGTAAGGGCGCTTTATTAAATATACATTATTATTATTATTATTATTATTATTATTGATCTGTATTTATATGGTTCTCAATCGCAGACCGTGTATTTTCTTATTATTGTAAAAATGAATTATCAGCTTGCTCTGTCTATGTATGTGTCACTTTGTTAAAGATGTAGATAAGCCTTCTGGTTATGACCAAGGAACTCATTACGTTGTTAAGACAGTATATTTATCATCTTATAGTGGCTGCGAGTTATCGTATAGCTGTGACGGTGGATGCGTCATCAACTGGTGCATGTGGATTGCTATTTCTTTTATGACTAAGGACTCGTCATTTTGTTGTGGCTGTTATATTATTACGGATATGTGTATATGTAATCTTGTTATGGCTGTGTATTTGTCATCTTGTTCCGGCTGTCTATTTGTTATCTTGTTATAGCTGTGTGTATGTCATCTTGTTCTGGCTGTCTATTTGTTATCTTGTTATGGCTGTGTATATGCCATTTTTGTATAGCTGTCCATGTGTTATCTTGTTGTTAGTTTTATCGTACGAGAGCTGTTAGTAGATTAGTATATAGGATAACAAATATGTACAGTGGCCATACATGACAACTAGGTTGTCTGGTAACCGTTAAGTACAGACACCTATTACTTGATGCATTACCTGGTCTGTTATATAATATTCAATAGCCATTATCTCCAATTTTGCTCACAGCAATATTTCCTCTCTTATCATAAAAGTAATGTACTCTCACTCAGTCCCTTCCTTCCTTCCTTCTTTCCTTACTACCTCCCACTCTAACCATTCTTCCGCTTCTTTGTCTTACTCTGTTCTTCTTGTTGCTTCTCTCATTATCTCACTCTCTGTCTGCCTGCCTGTCTGCCTGCCTGCCTACCTACCTACCTACCTATCTACCTATCTATCTATCTATCTATCTATCTATCTATCTATCTATCTATCTATATACAGAATGAAAATTAATATGGAATATAATTTTATTGTTTATTATTTCTTACTAAGAATTATGTTTTTCCAGTGAAAGTAATAGAATATGTGAATATTAGGTATTTATCCATATAATTACCCCATGAGGAATATAATGATGCATTTGAAAGACTATGGGTATTCTGGATCATGGTGATTATAATAGAATATAATTATTATTGCCAAAATGGTAAATATACGACACATGGGGCCATTAAGCAATGCATTAAATAAAGCAGGAATTTGTCAGGAAATAGACTTTAAACGTTCTGATTAATTAGAGTGTTCTACGAGGCACGCGAATCACAGTTCAATATTTGGCATGACTACTACAGGAATTGTACAGAGCTTGTACTCGTCGAGGAATGCTGTCAATCAGGGTTGCCAGGGCTTGAAGGGGCAGAACTTGCCATGCATCAATGACTGCCTGTCGCAATTCCGCCAGATTAGTAGGCTGGTTGGCACTTGAATCCATAGTGTGTGTTACTTTGGACCACAAATTCTCTATATGATTCAAATCCGGAGACACTGTTGGCCATTCAGTGTGTTCGATCCCTTCAGTTTCCATGATATTGATCAGTGTGCGAGCTCTGTGAGGGCTGGCATTGTCATCCCAGTAAACAAAATTATGCCCAAATGTCAGAGCAAATGGCAATAACCTTTCCTTCAGGATATGTAGGTACTGGTACTGATCCAGGTTTCCATCGACGAAGTGAAGGTCAAATTTTTCACGTAGCAGATAAAGGTATTCTCTTTCTGTTGTCTTACGAGGACATCCGGGTCTTGCTCTGGGTGTGGGTACGCCCGTCTCACGATATCTCTTCAGCACTTTTGAGACTGTTCCCTGTGCTATCCCAAGAGCATGGGCAATGACCTTCTGTTTGGAATCCATACGCCACATGGCAAGTACTCGTCGATAAATTCCTTCATTTAAATGACGAACCATGATGTCAAGAAAGTTGCCCAAATATTTCAGCAAATTCCGCCGGCACGCCCGAGTACAACTAGAGCTATCAATAGCTTTAGTTCCTTATTTATTGAAGCTCGGATATCACGCCACAATGATTACGCTGATATCACCGAACAGATCATAAACACTAATCAACTGGTCCTAATATGCTGTCCCACAAAAGAAAGAACGGATAAAAATATATTCCATATTTATTTTCATATATATATATATATATATATATATATATATATATATATATATTAATACCAACTAACTCTATAAACTCCTCCCTCCCTGATCCCTACTTCTCCGTCCTCTACTTCACCACCGCACACGCACCACACACACATACACATACATACATGCATACATACATACATACACACACACACACATACACACACACATACACACACACATACACACACATAACACAGCATACATATATATATATATATATATATATATACATAATATACACACACACACACACCTCTCTCTCTCTCTCTCTCTCTCTCTCTCTCTCTTATATATATATATATATATATATATATATATATATATATATATATATATATATTGTATGTATATATAATAATATAATACACTGTTCTCTAAAGGAAGTCTTTATGAAATGTTTTAAAACCGATTTATTTAGGTTAAGATAGACGAATTATTCAATGCTCATCCTCGAGTGAATTTCTATGAGAGTAACTCTAGTACAGTAATCTCCTAATATTTGCTTATTCATTTGGTGAAAAGTAATTGAGATATTAGTGATATGACTTTGTGTGATATAGACCAGACAATTCATATTAGTAACCAATTAATTAACGATATCTCCACTTCACATAATGAACGATGGTGTGAGACATCTGGTAAACGTGATGGAGGTGACGTACGTACAAAAGTAACACACTATAGACTATGGTTACTACTTCAACTATATATATATATATATATATATATATATATATATATATATATATATATATATATATATATATATCGTACATAATACCAACATACAAGCTTTAACCTAAACTAGCCAACTCCTATCATACAGACGATGACGACGATGATGATAATGATGATGATGATTGATGTTTGATGTTTTACGGCCATTTTTGTACAAAAGGTAAGCGAAGTGAAACATGAAACACCGTTCAGACATCCACATACCGAGATTTGAACTCAGATAGTTGATATATTTGGCCAACCGCTCTAGCAGTTAGACCACGGCGGCGACCAGCAGATAATACTAATATTAATTGGTTGAAAGCCTTCTTCGTGACCTAACTGTTAACTCGGTTGGCCACAGACCTCTACCACTTTGGTTGAAATCGTGGTTGGTTGTGGCCGAAGGATGTTTCATTGTCCAATACGTACAAAGGTGATCATTAAGCTTTGTTATAGCACATTTGAATATTAGAGCTTTAAAAAATATTTCCTGTTTAGAATATTGAATAACACTTAAACCTATTTTATAACTGTGCCTCCTCAAGGTTTAAAGTATTGACCTGAAAGAAAACTAGACCGTGGACACCTGCCGATTTGATGGAAAAAGGGTCCCAACTTCCGGTCGGGGCAAAAATGCTACCATCAGGTTTATAAACATGGTGATTTCATGTTGTGTCATTGGTTGCATAAGCCATGGGCGTGGAAGTAATGCAAAAGGAATATCTTTTTATCGGTAAGTATCAGGAACCTATTTAAAATAGCCGTTGAAGCGTTTTGTTAAGGGAAATTAAGTTTAACTATTATTATATTTAGCCTATTCGCCAACCTCCGGCCTATCTCTGGCGTTTGATGCCAAATAAATTAGATATACGGACTTACATAAAACGACATTTACATATTTCATGACATATAACAGAACAGGAATAACACAGATTGTCTGCACACACAAAATTATAATGCACACATCACAATAAATGTCTGTATTCGTAGGTTCAAAATTCGAAGCGCAGCCGCTTCAAGATTGCTTTAAGCCCCGAACGGAAGTAAGCACTGTTTGGTCATGGCGGGTCATTCAAACATCACTGATTGCTCGGTCTAGTTTTCTTTTAGATCAATGCTCGGTCTAGTTTTCATTCTGGTCAATGATTTCAGGTCAATGGTTTAAAGTTAAGCGTTAATCCATGTTATTGTCACGTATTTCCTATCGTTTCTATTTTCACGTTCAAATAACGGCGCCCAAATATTTCTATTGGTTACGAAATGAAATGTTATCTCCATAAAGCCAAAAATAAATAAATCAAAAGAAATACTATTCTCAGAATTTCCAATTCGTTATTCTCCGTACAAGTATGCATAACGTTTTAGATTAAACATTAATTTTACGAAATCTTTATTGAATTGGAAAATGTGGACAAAACGCTAGGGCTTTTCAAATCTAGGGACTAGTTTAACGAATAATCAATCTTGTCTTTTCGGGCATCCAGTTTACTTTTTGCACTTTCTTCTCATAAACTCTTTACAAAATAATGTGGTACTCACATGGCATAGTTAGCAAGGCGTCGTGGGGCAGATCGCCGGGTTTAGTTTTGAATCACAGCGTCCTCCGTGTTTGTAAGATTCTGCATCTCATTTCCTAGAGAAAACTCCACCCCGTCCCCCGTTGTGCGTCATATGTATGACGAGCAGCTAAACTAAATAAAACACTCACTCCTCTTCCATTCTTTCACTCGCTCGTATTCAAACAAAATAATGTTTTGTGATAATTTTAGAGTCAATCTTTTAAAACTTTTCCTTCTGATTTCAAACGGTTCTGTCGTTATCTCAGTTATTTACTTAAATGTTTGGCTAAAATAACCTGAAGTAATATGAATTATGTCTCCATTTGTTCTAGTTTTGTTTCTAAATTTATACGTCCATGTTAAGCAAAAATTCCATTAAGCAAGTCGTATTAGGCAAACATATTTTCATCCACCACCAAACACCAAAATACGTCAAAGTAAAGTGCGTTTGTTTCTAAAAATATACGACTGGCCTAGAGAATAAATATTTTCGCATACTTCAGAGTTGTTGTTTTGGACGGTTACCGGAAGTCGATTACATGAATGCAGCACGAAACGACGATAAGAGAAACCAAATTCGATCGTTATATTCCTTTTCTCTGTGGGAGAGGGTCGGAGTAGCGCCCGAAGCCCACATCATGTAATGGAGCGCTGAGAAAAGCAGGCATTCATCATAAACCGTGGAACATTAACCGCTTGAATGTCTTAAAAGCTCAACCAGACGTTGGACATAATGGGTCTGTTTGAAGATGTCCGTTTGGCAAACCTGTAAGCTTATAGACTATTACAGCTAATCGGGACATATTTGTTCCGGATGATTAAAAAACAAAACAAAAAACACTAAAACAACCTACTAATAAACTTGGTTAAAGCAAGCCAAATATAAAGTCGATAATCAGACTATTTAAAAAAGATGAACAAGTGACAGAATGGAATCAATGCGCAATAACAACGAAGCAAAAACGAAATATCCAGTGTGGATTACATTAGTGCTCAGAGGTCAATGATATCTTAAGGATATTTTCTGACGTAGGGTACTTGTCTGATATATTTATTATATTGTCATCCCCAAATTATGTAAGAACGACCCTTTTGAGAGATCATGGGGTCTTCGGTTCTAAAAGATCTTCCTTTCAGCTGCTGGCATATTGGAGAATATTGGGAAATGTTGTTTCGATTGATCTCGGAAGAAATCTTGTCACAATACGACTACTGGATAAACTAACAGCCTTTTAGAAAAAGGCGACCGTGGGTACAGATTGTCATGAAATAAATGACGTGGCACTTATTGTCGACGGTTAGAGTGTCGAACCCCAAAATGCAACGTGTTGTAACTTTCCAAACAAATTGCGAGATAAACTTCCCGACTTTTATCACATTATTGGCGACTGGCCACATTCAATGGCGCTCTGACTGAATTAAAGTGAAACATTAGAAACCCCCGTGGACGTAAAACACTCTGATAAGAATACCTTCAGGATATATCGGCTATGTATCTTCCCATAATGCTCCCCTGTAACTGGCTGTATCCTGATCGTGTATATATGGATCACGGTCTAAACAAATTGTAACCTTTTGTTTGTTGTCCCGATTTCGGGATCTTATGTATAAGAATGAAATATACGAAAGTGATTAAATACGCATTTATTTCTATATGCAAATGACTAATTAATTAATTAGAGCTGTCTGAAGGAACAACGCTTGGAATAGCCTCTGATTCCCCCCCCCCCCACTAAGGCTATCATCCATATTGGGGCGGGTATACTACGACGCTCAATTTAATGGCATTTTAAAAATACAAGTGATTTACTGTATAAGTGGTCATGGCATAAGTTACACTATATTTTCTTAGATTTGTGGTCTAGACCTGACCTGTTATATTCTTCTGGATCTGAAAGGGGTGTGAATAAAAGGAGGCGCCACTAACTGATTTT